>OY735221.1:48392622-48440122 GCA_963457665.1 Thysanoteuthis rhombus
ACAAAACATCACAGTACATCCGGGAAAAGACAAGAGTTAGAGACATCATAGAATCCATGAAAAATCTCAAATGGCGGTGGACTGGCCATGTTGCAAGAATGGCAGACAATCGATGGACATCACGACTCACAACATGGATTCCCTGAGACCACATGCGCAACTGAGGCCGACAAAATGTTAGATGGAGAGACGAGCTAGACAAGTTCAGGAAGTACTGGCTCCGTGACGCCCATGATAGAGAAGTGTGGCAAATCCTGAGAAAGGTCTATGTCCAACGACGGACGCTAAAAGACTGATGATGATGAATGATGATGATGTCAAGAAAAAAAAATGTTTCTGTTTTTTTTTTCAAAATCAGCATCAACATCAATCTTTTAACGTCCGTCGTTGGACATAGACCTTCGCCAGGATTCGCCACACTTCATCGTCGGCGTCACAGAGCCAGTATTTTCTGAATTTGTCTAGTTCATCTCTCTATCTTGTATTCTGTCAGCCTCGGTTTCCCATTTGATCTCTGGGGATCCATGTTGTAAGTCGTGATGTCCATTGGTTGTCTTTCATCCTTGCAACATGGCCTGCCCATTGCCATTTAAGTTTTCTAATAGATCTTATGATGTCTCTGACTCCTGTTCTCTTCCTTATATACTGAGCTATCTTGTGATCTCTCCATGAAAGGTTGTGCATGATTCTTTCGTGTGCACGTTGCTTGTTTCTCAATTTGCGGGTCTGTCTCTTGGTTAGGTTCCATGTTTTAGCTCCATAAGTGACTATCGGGAGAAAGCATTGGTTGCATACTCTTCTTTTTAGGATTATTGGGATCATCTGGTTCTTGAAAGTTGAGCTTACTTTGCTGAAAGCTTACCACGAGAAAAGTAACATATTTGTTGATCATCCCTTATTCCGATTTTCACTCCTAACACGGCATGCTGCCAAAAGATGCTAGTCATAGGACTATCAGGAGGATGCGTTGGTTGTATACTCTTCTTTTTAGGATTATTGGGATCGTCTTGTTTTTGAAGGTTGAGCTTCTTCTGTCGAAGAATTGCCATCCTAGGGTGATTCTCCGCTTGATTTATTCTTCTTTTGTGGATTTCACGGAGATTTGTTTTCGTAGGTAGATGTTGTAATCTACTTCCCCAGTTTTGCATTTTCTATCTTGACAGTTATGTCTCTATTCTCGATGTGATCGTTGCACACGATTTTTGTCTCACTGAAGTTCATGTGCAGGCCAACTCTTTTGTTTTCTCCATTTAGTTCATTTAGCATTAGTTGGAGGTCATGTAGGTTTTTTGCAAATAGGACGATGTCGTCTGCAAATCTGAGATGGTACAGATATTTGCTATCTATTTTGATTCCTCTATTTTCCCTGTCCAGATTACGGAAGATCATCTCGAGGTAGGCAGTGAACAGTTTGGGTGAGCTGGTATCGCCTTGTCTGCGAAAAGGACAATGTCGTCTGCAAATCTTAGGTTGCTCAGATATTTGCCGTCTATTTTGATTCCTCTCTTCTCCCTGTCTAGGTTTCGGAAGATCATCTCGAGGCAGGCTGTAAAGAGTTTGGGTGAGCTTGTATCACCTTGCCTTACTCCGTTTCGGAGTTGCAAGGGTTCAAAGTCTTTATGTAGTCTGAGAAAGGAGTTGCAGTGATTGCATATATTTTATAGTACTTCGACGTATACAGGGTCTACACCTTGTAGAGTGATGACCTTCATGACTATGGGGATTTCTATAGAGTCAAATACCTTCTTGAAATCTATAAATGCTATAGCAAGTGGTATTTTATGTTCTGCTGCCTTCTCTTTCAGCTGATATATTGAATGGAGATGGTCCATGGTCGAGTAGTTTCCTCTAAATCCAGCCTACTCCCGTGGTTGGTTTTCATCTAGTATTTTAGTGATCTGGTTGGTGATGATTTTTGTGAAAAGTTTATAGATACAGTTGAGTAGGCTTATAGGCCTGCAGTTGTTGAGTTCCCTATGGTTTCCTTTTTAATGTAGACGCATTATGATTGCTGTGTTCCAGTCTTTCGGGACTTTACTGTTTTAGACATAAGTTGAATAGAATAGCTAGTTTCTTGTTGACGATCTTACCAGCCTCTTTGAGTAGATCGATGGTGATGTTATCTGGTCCAGGGTTTTTTTTGTTTGTTTGATGGCTTATTTAACCTTCCATGGTGTAACTTCTGGGAAGTCCCCGAACTGATCGTCTGCATTTTGCGTATCCTGGTCGTTTTTTGTTGCCCATATCTTGATGAGTAAAGTTCCTTGTTGAATTCTTGAGAGCGTTCGACAATTCTATCTATGTCTATTTTTATGTCTCAATTTTCTTCGAGTATGCCAGTTATTTGTTTCAGTCCTATATTGAATTAAAGCTTCGGCGTTTTTCGAGAGTGGTTTCGATGATTGCTGTCGAATACCTTCTTTTGTCTTCTCTTGTTTTTTTTGTGATTGTTTTGTTTAGGTCAGTCTCCTCTATTTTTCCCGTTTTGTTGCTGGTGGTTTTACGTTTCTGCGTCTTTCAATGAGTTTCTTGGTTTCGTCAGAGATTTTACTGTGGGTCTGTGTGCTTCTTGGTTTGAACATAGTGGCAGCTTCTATTAGAGGTTGTTATTTTGCTATGGAGTTCGTTGATGTTGGTGTCGTTCTCATCAGTAAGTATCTTAAATCTCTTCTTCAAATCTAGTTTGAAGGGTTGAGTGAGTTCCTTATGTACGTTCAGTGGCTGCTGTTTGGTGTGGAACATTTGTCTACGTTCTTTATTGGTGTTTACTTGCATCATACATCTTACTATTCTATGGTCGCTTCCTATGTTGACTTGGTTTAGAATTTGAATGTCACATTTGACTGTTAGGATGTAGTCTATTTTGTTTTTGGTTTCATGTTTGGGGCTTTTCGAAGTCCATTTTCTATTGGGGTTCATTTTGAACAATGTATTCATGATCTTAAAATTCTTTGCGGTTGCAAAGTTTACTAGATCTTCACCTCTTTCGTTCCGTTTTTGTATCCGAATTTTCCAATGCATCTTTCGTCTCCTTGTCCTACCTTCGCATTGAAGTCTCCCATGATAATATCAAAGTATTTTTGGTACCTTGTAGCAGGGAGTTCAAATCATCATAGAAGTTGTTTATCTCTTCTTCAGATGATTGCGAAGTGGGAGCGTACACTTGGATGACATTTAGCTTGTATGTCTTTGAGAGTTGTATGGTAACGCTGACTCTGCGGTCTGTGACAGCTTTGAAGCCTACCACGTTGTCTTTGAGGTTCTTATTGATGAGGAAGCCTACTCCACTTTGATTTACTTTCTCCCTTCCGTAGCTGTATAGAAGGTGTTTGCTTTCCAGTTCAAGTAGTTCTTCTCCTGGTCTTCTTATTTCACTAAAACTGTCCCACTTGATGTCTTTGATTTCACTTTCTTGATGGGTCAGGTAATTATAAGTGGAAAGTGTTCTGACGCAGTAGGTGCTGATGTATAATATTGTTCTCTTGTTGAGGATTTTTGGGTTTGGGTTTTGTTTGGGTGGTCGCCGTTGGAGCACATTACTCCCACCCAAGGCAAGTGATGTGGCTGGGCCTTTTGGGACCGCATACCCAGCAGGAACAACGTTTTCCTGATGTAGTGTTTGGGTAGTCGCTGTTGGAGCACATCACCCCCACCTGATGTGAGCGATATGGCTAGGGCTTTTGGAACGGTAGCCTCAGAGCTCAACCGGCTTTTAGCACCTATTTCATCTGTTCTTGATGGGTAAGCAGACAGGCCCGGGTGTACGTAGCGCTGTAGAAGATAAAATAAAAGTTTCTTTTTTTCTTTCTGTTATTCATGAAATTTAACCGGATAAGCCAGTTCAATTACCATCCTATCTCATCCTATTTACAGCTAAAATGGGGCCCAGCTTTGTGTTAGTGGAATACTAACAGGTCTGACAGATTATCTAGTTCTTGTTCAGCTACATCGGTCGTCCAGCTTGAGCATACCCCTCTCTTATATATCAAGTTTTTAACTTAGTAAGAGTCCCAAGACGTTGACATTTCAAACAAAGCTGGATTAGTGGACAAGTGAATGGAATAAATAAGAAAAATAATATATAAGTTTTGATTTACTTATCCAGTCTTGATCTCTTCTAGATATGGTGAGGCCCAAAGGTTACTTTTAACAGTTGAAGAAAATTGCATTTTTCTTTTTATCTTGCTAAAGAGTACTGCACTCGAACCCGTCTTGGGATAGCAAGAATTTATCATTGGGGACCGGTCTGTCTTGATGTAATTTCTATTGTCAATCAGATTCGATGTTTTCCTAACGATGAAATAGTTTATTGCCACAACAACCCCCCTACCCCACAAAAACTGATAAACATAGAGCTACGAAAATCTGACATTTCTTTGAACACTCCGTGGATAATATCTATCTGTTTAATTCATGATTCAAGTGTCTCATGATGAATGGAGAGACGAAGTTCAGAAAGTTTTCTGTCTTATTTTTACATTACCCATCCCTCAACAGACAATAAAGGTTTCATAGGCGTCTTTTGGAACAGGACTGAGGTTGCTAAGAACTTTTCAAAAGACGATAAAATAATTGATTGAAATAACGTTCGACCTTTGAAGCCAATAATAAAAGTGGCGAATCGTTATTATTTGGACTCGGAATGATCTTATTGACTTGTTATACAATCGTTAAGAAATAACAACACAGAATCCATCGACTTTTTATTAGTTCGATTTGAAATGAACCCACTGAACCGAAAGCTTCGTAACCAAGACAATCACTAAGAGTTTGACAAAGGTCTTTGAAGACTGTGTGCTGAAAAATTTTGAACCATTCCCGAATAATCAGATAGACCCACTTAATGGTCTTGTTTCATCAAGCTGCAATCTTCAGGTGAGATTTTTATTTTCTAATTATGTAAATACAAAGCTCACCTTAAGATTGCAGGATCGTAAAACATTCCAGTCCATCTGTACACAGATATAGATGAAGGAGAATGAGGATCGTAGCTGATAGCTGCCTGTATATCTGTTCCCGTTTGTAATGTTTTTCACAAGAAGAAATCCGTTCCCCCTTCACATCTAACTACAAATTCGCATTCTGCATTGTTTTTTAAACACAGCACACACACACGCACACACAAACGGATGCGCACAGACGCATATATATATATATATATATATATATATATATATATATATATATATATATATATATATATATATATACATATATATATATATATATATATATATATATATATATATATATATATAATAAATAGAAGAATGTGGATTCGCTAAACAAACAAACTCATGTTTCTGCCCTCTTCAGGCCTCATTAGGCGAATCATTCGCCTGATGAGGCCCGAAGAGGGTAGAAACACGAGCTTGTTTGTGTAGCGAATCCACATTCTACTATTTATTTCCAGCTCTACTCTAAAACAACTTAACTTCAAGAGTAAAAAGTTGTATGTATCGAGCACTCTATGAAATAAATCCATTACATTTCAGAAGTGGCTTTATATTATTGATATATCATTATATTATGTTATACTGCTTGCCTGATTTGTGACACATGTACTGTGTATATATATATATATATATATATATATATATATATATATATATATATATATATATATATATATATATATATAATGTAATGCAAAAGTCTGGACCCATAGGTGGTTCTTAATGGAAGTGATGTTTAGTATGAAAAGACATTTAATTAAACAATGAGTAAATCCTTTTTACACTTCAGTATTTTTAATCGAAATGGTTTATATTCATTCTTTTCACGCGTTTATATATATATATATATATATATATATGTATAAGTAAGCATATAGATATATGTGTTTGTGCAACGCAGCCTGGAAATATATCGCACCTTTGATCTCCAGAAAACACGTACATCACAGAAGGCCCCTCCAGATAATAGAAACAGCACTCATTGCATCAAAAACACTTTTAGAGAATATCCTGGCTTCTTCAACATATCAAGATACATTGCAAGCGTAATAACACTGCAGAACAGCCTCAACACAAATAATCCAAAATAGACATACCTGCGGGTTGGCTACATCGTTATAGCCCTGAAATGTAAACATGATTTCTCTCGAGAACAGACGTATGCCTGCGTTTAGGTTCGGTACACACGAGCTGAAACCGGAATGCCCTGAGGGTTTCCAGCGTAAACGATTAAGCATGCATTATGTATGTGACTTCAGTGATGTATACTGGTGTCTGACTGTATAATGTATATCAATCGAATCAATGCACACTATTGTATGTGTACATACTCCGTGTACAGTAATGCACCCCATAGATATATTGCCTCTTTGATGCCCTGATAGATACTATGCGCTATAGGCATACAAATGTAGATGTGTTATCTATGTAGTTCAATATCACATGGATACTGCGCCTGGTCCGGGCAAAGTTGTGTGGATATGAAACACATACCAGTGAAACGTGTATGATTATGTGGTTGCGTGAATATATCGCTACATGTTTGTTTTTTATCTGCGCTTTCCAACATATTTTCATGAACATACATGAATTTGCTACTCATTCCAACCCACGTATGTGGTTTTAACTAACCCCCTTAGATTTATACACACACGTGCACGAACCCGTGCACATGGGCATATGCTCGGGACACAATTTGCCCTCTCACTGAAAAAAGGAACCAGCCCTAAGTACACCCTACGAACATGCTATCCCTCATCCAACATAGATAGCGTGATGACACATGATCTTTCCTCCGAGAGATGTCCGGCCAGCTATCCAGAGACAACCTTAAACACTCCTAACCTCTCCACTTAGATAACCTATCCAACATAGATAACTCTAGTTCAGAGATATTTTCCCCATTTCGCTGAAGGTGCGTTTTCACAAATATGCCAGATATAACATATCCATCCAATAATCATATGTAGAATCTATCGCATCAACACGTTAGGAATTCACTAGTTATAGGTATGATTGTTCTCATACTGTGCGAGGGAGATTAGTGTTAGCTGTTGGTTGTATGTAGCGAGAAGATTAGTAGTTGAGGACCAAGGATTTTGCCTCACGTGGTTTGGTTGTCAGGGACACACGCTGACGTCACTGGAAATGTTGAAGGAGGATGGGAGATGTATGGT
The DNA here is from genome assembly GCA_963457665.1 of Thysanoteuthis rhombus. Taxonomy (NCBI): domain Eukaryota; kingdom Metazoa; phylum Mollusca; class Cephalopoda; order Oegopsida; family Thysanoteuthidae; genus Thysanoteuthis; species Thysanoteuthis major. The sequence goes on from OY735221.1 coordinate 48,399,755, forward strand.
TACCATGAAAGCATGGAGAGTATGCATGCCAAGTATGAGTGTAGATGCAGAGATTAAACAGGGTAAAGAAGACACATAAAAGTATTTCGATGAACAAATGAAACTTACATTTAATGCATAACATTTATGAGAATATAAGACTGAAAATGGAATACACCAAGCAAAACATTAATACGATCGATCGTGTAGAGAGTAGCAGATGGAGATGACACCTAAACGAAAGATGGGAGCTTTGTGCCGGGTAATAGAAGTAGCAATTGTGTGTTGATAAAGCGAAGGTGACTGAAATGCTATGAATCCGTAAGGCCTAGAACGTACCAAGAAACTGGTATGAAGACTGGGTATCAGTGTTTATACCTAACTGCCAAGTTGTAGGTGATGTATTTGGGATCGCATGTGAGCAACTTGGGGCTATTCTCAGACGCTAAAAAACAAAAAGACAAACTATTTAAGATACAGAAAAGACAGGGAGTTTAACTCATCTGCGCTTCTCGAAGTAGGGTGAATTTGAAAATAGATCACGTTATTGTTGTGTAGTAAAAGCATTGCCATTTCATTCACGAGAGTTGAGGTGTATACATGTTTTGAGCTTGTACTGAGGACACAGTTGAGTAAATGTGCATATTAAAGATGCCTTGATATCTGAGAAATAAAATGGGCAACATTCTGTACAGTGATTGGTGACGGTGAAAAAACGATAAAGTTCGGATTGGCCAGGAAGCCAGAGAGAGAGAGAGAGAGAGAGAGAGAGAGAGAGAGAGAGAGAGAGAGAGAGAGAGAGAGAGAGAGAGTAACCAGCTTGAAGCACCGGGGCAAATGAACGATTGAACACGTGTGCTTAGGGTTTTTATCGGAAGTTATCGTCAGGAGTGACATTTTAGATATCTACCTAAAAGTAGGGTTTCGTACTAAATCTTGACTAAAAGTAAAAGGGGCGCCACACACACACACACACCGAGGAACTAATATTCCACAAGTGAGTCCAATAAGTGTAAGAGATAAGTAAGAAGTAAGTAAAAACCACATTGGTTTGAGTTTATCTTATGTTTAATGACTTGGATATTTAGTAAAGTGATTATGAGTCCATTGTAGTAATTTTCAACTCATGGAAGTTTGTCTTGAGTGGTTTCAATGATATTTTCAATATATATATATATATATATATATATATATATACGCATACATGCACCTATATGTTTGCTAATATACATAAACACATGGAACAGATGAATGTAAACTGTTTCAATTATAGATACTAAAGTGTAAAATTGATTTTAAATTTACTCATTGTTTAATTAAATATCTTTTCCTACTAAACATTTTTCTCATAAAAAACATGAATGAGTGCATATCTTTGCATCACCTTGTATATATACATATGTGTGTGTGCGCAGTGTTAAAACAATTCAAAAAGCGAATTTGTTGTTAGAAATGAAAACCTATATATATATATATATGTGTGTGTGTGTGTGTGTGTGTGTGTGTGTGTGTTCGGATATGGTCTAAAAAGTCAGCGCAGGAATCTTAGCTGATCGCTGTTTATAAATCTTTCTCTACTTGTAATATTTTTCACATTCTGAAGAAGGCAGTTCTCAAACGAAAATATCAATGGAATTAATAGGAGTCATTTGTAGCAAAAAATTGGCTTTCTGCAAACACACACGTGTATGTGCATACAACACTACCTGGAAACAGATCACACCTTTGATCTTCAGAAAACCAGTACGCGTGATACATAGATACATACATTGCTAGTCAGCCACACTAACTTGAAAAACTTGACAATTTCTAAAATTAGGAAAGATACAAAATAAAGTCAGGGGATTGAGTTTATTCTCCAATTACACTGGCTAACATTTTTTCACTTTTTCTCTGCAAACCAAGATTCGACACTCATTTCCAACTAATTCACTGGGTACCGGTTTTAAAAGTGAAATCGGTTTTTGCTCATCACATCGGGTTTTCGCTCTTGGGGATAACCACATCTGCCGTTCTCTATTAATATTTTGTGCGTCTTTCCGGTCGTCCTTTATGAGTGAATATTGATGTTCATAATCCTTCTTTTCAATAGTCCTGGACGTTTTACTGATATAGTTTTTTGAGCAGTTATTGCATGGTATTTTGTATATTCTTGGACTACTCAGTGGTTGCTGGATTATGTCATGGACGGTTTTGGTTGTAATTTGTGGGCCTAATTTTGCTTTCCGAGTGGATTGGTCGTAGGGTCTGTTGGTAGGATGATGTATCTAATGTTTTTGCTGTTGGTGTGTTTGGTGTTGTTTGTTTAGTTTTGACGTGATTAAATGAAGTGGATTGTATGCTCCTTTCCTCTGGAGTTTAGTATGAAAGAGTTGGGGTATTGAAGGTTCTTGAATTTCTGTTCTTTGTTTTTCATTTCCTTTCGCATGGAATATTCTTATAGTTCGTAGGTAGAAGCCAACAAATATTCCAGGTTTTGCTCTGGTGTTGTGGTCAAAGTAAAAGTGGATTGGGCAGTTTTTTTGGTGGATTTGCAGTGCATATTAAGCCGTGGGTTAGTGTTTATTTGGTGTTATAGGGTTTCCAGGAAAGGAAGAGTGTTGCTTTGTTCTGTTCTATGCGTAAAGTCTATTGTGTTTTCGACCTTATTGAGTTTATTAGGTTGAATAGGTTTATCATATTCGGGCATTATCAATATATCTTATATACGTTGCTTCTTTAGATGATTATGCCGTTTTACACTATTTAGAGGGCTGCATATTGCACGAATATACTGTTATGTGATTGTATTTATCTTCACTTTGCTTTCCAACATAGTTGCATGGTCATGTATGTATGTGGTACACACTCCAGCAAATATATGTGGTTATGACTATAGGAATGTTAGTTACTGAATTATTGTGGAGGAGTAGTAATGGTGGTTAGTTCTGTGTATCGAGAAGATAGTGGTAGTCGCACAGGACAAAGGAATCTACCCCACTTGTTTGTGCTTACTGCCATATGCTGGCGTCATGAGCTTTCGCCATGATAGTTCTTTGTTAAACGGAAGATTGAATAGACTTCATAATTCGAATAAATACAAGTACAAATGATTAGGCGAACAAATAAAGACGTACACTTAATGATTCGACAATAGTTGACCAAGCCAGATTAACCAAAAGTCGATTTGATTTCAGTTTTAGGTACAATTAGCTAAAAGGGGAGAAATATGATAACTGGAATGCAGCGTTTGTGTTCAGTTCCTACAAAGCTTTTACGGATTCTTACATCGAGAAAGATTGTGGACAAAAGACATTACATCATAGTCACGGTCAAAAGATGGAAACCATATCGGTTTGGAGGTTAAAATAGGCCTGATTGTCAAGTAATTTAAGAAAGAGATCCATGATCGAAAAAGATAGAAGTAAGCGCTCAAGCAAAAGGTAGGAGCTCTGTGCAATCTTTAGTTGTAGTCACGAGTCAATGAAGCGAGATAACTGAAGTGCTTTGAATTCATAAAACTTAGTTTTCCAAAGACTAAGGGATAATTATGGAGACGGTTATCAGAAGTATTCTTTACTGCCAAGTTTAGAGGGATGATATGCTACGAATTCATGATCGTCGAGGGCAACTTGGGGGCCATTCTTGAACACCGAGGGAGAGAAATAGGGGGTCGACCGGCTAAAAACCGGGGCAATAATGAGCAACGGTACACGTGAGTTAAGGGGTTTTATAGGCGGAAGTGACGTACTGCAAGTGCAGCTAGATTTACAGTTTCGTATCTAAAGCCAATACATTTATTTTCGTATTCAATTTTGACAAAAAATAAATGAGTCTCCAACTAATGATAGATGAACTAAATGAGGAGAGCAAGAAAGTCGGCCTACACATGAACTTCAGCAAGACGAAGATCATGTGCAACAACCACATTGGAGATAAGAACACTAAGATCGAAATCGAGGACACAGAACTCGAGAAAGTAGACCACTACATCTACCTAGGGCAACGAATCTCCATGAGACCCTCAAAAGAAGAAGAAATCAAGCGAAGAATCACACTAAGATGGCAAGCCTTTGGCAGAGCTAGCTCAACCTTCAAAAATAATAAGATCCCATTAATCCTAAAGAGAAGGGTGTATAACCAATGCATCCTCCCAATAGTCACTTATGGAGCTGAAACATGGAACTTAACCAAGAAACAGACCCGTAAGCTGAGAACCATGCAACGTGCACATGAAAGAATAATGCTGGGCCTCACATGGAGAGACCACAAAACAGCACAACACATCCGGGAAAAGACAAGAGTTAGAGACATCATAGAATCCATAAAAAATCTCAAATGGCGGTGGGCTGGCCATGTTGCAAGAATGGCTGACAATCGATGGACATCACGACTCATAACATGGATTCCCCGAGACCACATGCGCAACCGAGGCCGGCAAAATGTTAGATGGAGAGACGAGCTAGATAAGTTCACGAAGTACTGGCTCCGTGACGCCCATGATAGAGAAGTGTGGCAAATCCTGGGGAAGGTCTATGTCCAACGACGGACGCTAAAAGACTGATGATGATGATGATGACGACACAACTAACTTCCCCGTGACACACACACACACACACACACTAGGATGCAATCTCTCTAATTACTTTGGAAACATATTAGTACAACAGGCTTTTACTAGTATGATAAAAATAACAAAATATTAAAGCAATTAAAATGTCAACAGATGTGGTTATTCACTCTTCAGAAACCGTCACATGTCTATTGTTTTCCATCAGCCTGTTGCGTTGAGGATGATCAATTAGAAAATTGGTAATAGGGGTGACCAATAAAAAGTAACTTCTCTCGCCTTTTGTTGGGCAGTGATCAATAAAAAGTCCGAATTTTCAAAACACAGTCGTGAATGCTCTCGGAGACAAACTAAGGGACCAGTTTAGCATAAAACTTAGCAATAGTTTTTTCTAGACGTAATAACGAGTTTGAATATTCAGTCCTCTAACCCCACTGGTATGACCTGTACGCATGATACATATATAAATACATAGCCAGCCAGTCAGCCGGCCAAGTCAAACGGACCAGCTTGAAAACTGAAGAAACCTATGTTGACAGTGTCAATGATAGTTGCAGTTGACGGTTTCTAATAGTCTTTTTTAAAAAAAGGGCGGAGCTTACAAAGAACTGTCTCTTATTTCACATGACTCGTCACTCAATGGGCAATAAAAGTTTTTAAAATAGAATAAAAACCAAATAAACTGTCCATAAGCGTTCTTTGCACTCGTGTTGAAGTGGCTTAGAGCTTTACTAAATACGATGAACTAATTGATCTGAATAGGTTTCGACCTTTGCCGTCAATAATAGAAATGGCGACTTTTTATTAGTTCGACTCAAAATGAACTTCAAAGCCGTGTGACTTTTCAGATAATTGTTAATATCTCTCAGTATCTCACAGTCAGAGTCTCTCTGTCTGTCTCTATCTGTTCATCTGTATGTTTTGCCTGCCTGTCGGTCTATATATCTGTCGATCTATCTATTAAAAACTGTCAACCAAAACTGCCACTTAAACTGTTAGCACAGGTTTCTCTCAGTTCTTAAGCTGGTCTGGCGGGCTGGCTATGTATCATGCGTACAGACTGCACCAGTGTAGCTAGAGTGCTGAAAATTAAACCGTATTATGGCTAAAAATCCTTGCCCCAGAATAATGCGACAAGGGGTTCGATTTGCAATGTAGGTTCATGCTAAATTGATCCCTTATTTTTCCCGCCTATATTTTAAAAATTAAGACGTTTTTAGCGATTACTGCCCCCGCCCCAAAAATTCAAAAATTAACATTCACTGACCACACCCTTTTTCATTTTTTAATTAATCACCCCTAACCTCAGTGTATTTCAAAAAAACATTGGTCGCATGATGGTTTCTATCGAGTGATAAACCAGATCTATCTATGATGCCAGTTTTTGCAGAGGCTTAATTTATGATTAAAGTGTCTCATGGGGAAGGGAGGGGCACATTTTATTTTTTTATTTTTACACAACTCGTCACTCAACGGGCAATAAATTTTTCGTTGGATTCTTTTGACAGAGGGTCGAGGTTGGCCAGAACTTTTCAAAATACGATAAACTAATTGATTAAAATAACGCTCGACCTTTGAAGCCAATAATAAAAATGGCGACTCTTTATTATTTCGACTAGAAATGAACTCACTGACTTGTTCGGCAATTGTTACGAATTTGACAAAGGCAGTTGAAGATAGTGTGATGAATAGTTTTAGACCATCTTCTAATAATTCAAGCAATATATATATATATGCGTTTGTGCTTGCGTGTGTATGTGTATTTTGATGAATGAATGAGCACATGAATAAAGATGTGTTAATTCATTGTCCTTTAATTGAGTCGAGATATGAATAAAACTTGAATTGTAATCAGATCAAGTGTCTAGCATTTGAAAAATGCAATCAATGGTTTCGAATTAAGTGACTTAAAATAGACAGACAAGAAGACACACACACACACACACACACACTCTCTCTCTCTGTTTCCCTCTCATACACATACTCACACAAACGGGTTCTGTCTGGAAAATATCCAATCGTTAGATATTTAAAAGGAGCCCGAAAAGTTGTCCTTTCAAATCAATACCCTTTGGAATTAACACACATTCAAGCATCTCTTCTTATTTCTAAAACATTTTGAAAAGTCGTCTATCGGGATCGCCAGCAGCTGTCTTGTTGCATTCTCCTTGATTTCGTCCAAAGTCTTGGGAAGCCGGAAGTTGTTGGGAAACAAATACGCGCTCTACAAGATGATGCAATGTTTTGCACCAAACCCAGCACGAAACGTCAAGAATGGCTCTCGCTGTCACTGTGAATTCCACCTTCTTCCACTACACACGAACAATTTATAGTATCTCACTGTCAACTGAGAAACCCAGTGGGTTAGTCTCTCTCCACACATGTGAGGTAAGGTTCCTTCTGATTAGATAATTCTGTTCTTGAGACAATGATACTTTTTGGATAGACCTCATACACTTTTAAGGGGATTGATATCTCACGAGACATTGTTAAACAACAAGACGATTCGTCTGTGTACTAAAAAAGCCTTTTACTTTTGTTTCATATCAATATTGATAGGAAAACATCAATTTATAAGAACGAACTTGTTGAACTTATCGATACCATGTAACTTTCTTATTTTTATTTTTATTAAAACAATTTTTGGCAGTACGGCTGGATATTGTTTCGTTTCCTCCCACTCTCCGATTCGGTGAGCAACTTCAGCGGCTCTGGGGACCTGTTTAGAAAGAAATCAAAATTTCTTGAATCTCGATATGAGTATCCACCATTTTATACTCTGGAACAAAAGGTAAAGCTGATTAGTATTGATAATTTAGAGATATGTATCACATTAACAAAGAGAAATCATAGATAGTATTTAAATGTTTACATGAAGTAAGCTTTGGAATAAAAATCTGTGAAAGACGAAAATACTCTTTATACACCCTAATTATGTGATACAAGACATTTTATCGACTCAGTCTCCCCGTTTAAAGTAGACGGAGATCCCCTTGGCTCTTTAATTTTCGATGCTTTACAAGAAAAATGAAAAGAACCCCGAAAAACATCACTTAATTAATGGCATCTGTTTTGGAAGGCGTTCGGCTGAAGACAAAACGAAGCGAACTGTTTAGCTTTTTATGTTCAGTCGATAATGGTTAGTGATCGGTGGCATTAATTTCGGGTCAATATTTTGTTTTCCTTAAAAATTGACACATTGAGGCCATGTTTTCATCTTAATGTTTGTTTTGCAAAAGTTGGTAAGGAAACTTTCCTGATTAAAGCATCTTCTGCTGTTTTTCGGTAGCAACCATCGCCTTAGGACAATCGATTGGCAATGACCAGCCCTCGGCAGAGCAAGCTTAACTCTCAAAAACAAGTCGATCCCAATGATCTTAGAAAGAAGAGTATACAACTAAGGTGTCCTCCTGATAGTCACTTATGGAGCTGAAACATGGAACCTAACCAAGAGACAGACCTGCAAACTGAGAAGCATGCAGCGACCACATGAAAGAATCATGCTCAACCCCACATGGAGAGATCACAAGACAGTACAGTATATCAGGGAGAGAACAGGAGTCCAAGACATCATAGAAATTATTAAAATTGGCAATGGGCTGGCTATGTTGCAAGAATGAAAGACAACTGATGGACATCCCCAGAGATCTCATGAGCAACCGTGGAAGACAGAACACAAGATGGAGAGATGAACTAGACAAATTCTTGATTCTCGACCAGCACCAAGGCTGGGACAGACATGATGAAGTAGGAGTTAAGAAAGCACTCAGAGACTGCAATTCTCAACCAACACCGCTGTCACTAAAAAACTGACAAAACCCCCAAAACAACCAAATCCCACTCACAAATACTAGAAAGCGAGTTCAATTCATTTTACTTCACTTTTCTCTTTTTCTTCATGGCTGAGTTCAGCCATTCTCCTTTTGCGAATATATTTATGCCTTGATGTACTTGGTCCGATCCTCTCTTGCTCTGCCTTCCTTCTACACGGTCTCAGTGATGCGATTCCAATCTCAGAATCTCTCCAGTATACATCTCTATCAACAGAAAATCTTAATTTTAAAAGTGTGACACACGGAAGGACAGGTGGGAAATGTGACAGAAAGACAGATATTTTGTGTGTTATGGTAGAGGTACAGATTCAGCATTGAGCAAAAATCCGAACAACCAAATGCAAGTTCGTTACCCCCCCCCGGGCAATGCAGTTGATCGAAAAATATACGAGTTATTAGTGACTTCTGCAGGCCAGATGCATCAAGGGAGGTCCATGTTGACGCTATTGCAGGGGTAGATTCAGGAATTTGAGCAGTAGGCCCTCCACCGCTGGATTCGCGCCTAATTAGATTTTTTCGTCCCGAAAAAGATTTCTGGGGGCCAAATGTATCAAGGGACGCCCGTCTTGATAACATCCTTGCTGTGTGCGTGTCTCGGTTAGGAAGTTGGGAATAGTGACCCATCTCAAGTAATAAGATTAGATGCATCCATTCAATAAAATCCCTTGGGCAGAAGCAAGAATTTCAACTTATTATTAAAAAGAGATTCACCAGAGAGATTTGCCAACGCTGTGCAGAGTCTCATATTGATTAACAATTTTTAGATATCATTAAAATTTCAGTAACTGAGAACCACGCAACGTGCACCGGAGAGAATGATGCTCAACATCCCGTGGACAGGTCACACGACAGCGCATCATCATCATCATCATCATCATCATCATCAGTCTTTTAACGTCCGTCGTTGGACATAGACCTTCCCCAGGATTCGCCACAATTCCCTATCATGGGCATCGCAGAGCCAGTATGTCCTGAATTTGTCTAGTTCATCTCTCCATCTGTGATCTCTGGGCATTCATGTTGTGAGACTTGATGTCCATCGGTTGTCTTTCATTCTTGCAACATGGCCTGCCCATTGCCATTTGAGTTTTTTTTAAATAGTTTCTATGATGTCACGAATACCTGTTTTCTTCCTTACATACTGTGCTGTCTTGTGATCTCTCCATGTAAGGTTGAGCATGATTCTCTCATGTGCATGTTGCATACTTCTCAGTTTGTAGGTCTGTCTCTTGGTTAGGTTCCATGTTTCAGCTCCATAAGTAACTATCGGGAGAATGCATTGGTTGTATACTCTTCTGTATACATTAAAGTACAGCAACATATATACAACCACAGCAACTCATTCATTAGGCTACATAAGGACTGTTTAACTCCAAAAAGGAGTAAGGCAAGGGGATACCAGCTCACCCAAACTATTTACAGCCTGCTTTGAGATGATCTTCCGGAACATGGACTGGGAAAATAGGGGAATCAAAATCGACGGCGAATACTTGAGCAACCTTAGATTTGCAGACGACATAGTCCTTTTCGCAGAGAACCTACACGACCTCCAACTAATGCTAGACGATCTAAACAAAGAAAGCAAAAAAGTTGGCCTACGCATGAACTTCAGTAAAACGAAAATCATGTGCAATATTCATGTTGAGAATAAGAACATAACTGTCAAGATAGAAAAAGCAAAACTCGGCAAGGTAGACCACTACATCTACTTAGGACAATGGATCTCCACCAGACCCTCAAAAGAGGAGGAAATCAAGCGAAGAATCACTTTGGGATGACAAGCCTTCTGCAGAGCAAGCTCAACTTTCAAGAACCAGCACTTTATACTAAAAAACGAAGAGGAATTATAGCTATCTTGAAAATAAACAAACTTTATAAAAATACAAATGGCAAAGGCCTGCTCATGTGACAAGAATGTCAGACAACCGCTAGACTTAACGACTTACTACGAGGATCCCCAAAATTAGCTCCACGATGTTCACGATAGAGAGTACACCCTTTTCACTTATTTATAGAAGATTGATTATGTCTAACGACGGACGTTAAGAGATTGATTATGATGATGATGATGAAGAACTTTCTTTTAAACTAAACATAGGATTTTATTATTTCAAGTTTTTATGCTGTAGAGCTTGGTCATAATGATAATATCTGATAATGTCCATTTGGTTGTGTAACATTCCACCAGAAATAATAAAATTCTGCTGTGTTGTTCGGAAGAAAAAATTCATAAACTTATTATCAAAAAATGGTTGGGGCATATAGAAATTTATAGGTGTTCGTCTAAACTTACTCTCGTCTGAATGAACGTAAGTATAATGTACTTAGATGTAAAAACACGTTCGTGGAAAATCAATTCATATTAGTCTAAAAGCACTTACCAGAGGCCTTTTAAATTCATTTCTTTGTTGGATAGGGTTCATACCTTTAATTAGTCAACAATATTTTTTATAAGGGTGCGCAGGCATTGAACTTGCCGATAAAGTGGCGATCATGAATATATTGGGATTTGGTGTCGCTGACTGGGCAATAAAAAAAAAAAAGAGACAGAAAAGGAAGCTATGATTTTGTTTATAACAAAAGTCAAAATCATCCGGTTTATTTGTTTTTTTTTTACTGGTAAAAAAATGACCATTTGATGATTAAAAACAATTTAATCTATCAAAAGCAATAAGAATATAATTTATGTATTAACTTCTATTTTCTTTCATATATATATGCTGTTTGAATGTAAGATGATTCAACAGAATATAGATGAAAGTTACGAATGAAGGATGAAGAGAAAAAATATAGGAGAAAGACAGGTGTTACATCTCGAATTTTTCTAGCCCACATGATAATATAGAATTTCGAGATGTATCACTGGCTTTACTCTTTTTCCTTCTCTTCACCTTCCTATTTCCACTTTCATTATATATATATATATATATATATATATATATATATATATATATATATATATATATATATATATATATATATATATATATCGTGAATTAGGTATTGATTTTATAAATATAGTGATCGATATTTTTTTAATAAAAAACAGAGCTGGTATATTATTAATCACCCGTAATATCTAATAACACAAGTAGTTTCTTATTTGATGTGGGTCATCATCATGGAGTATTGTACATTTTATGCTATACATTATAAAATTTTTTTAAAGCCAGGGGCTTACTTATGTAGGTTACTCTCAACGCATTTTACGATGAGGGTTCAGTAATAGATGTGAAACGTCGCGTTCATGTCACTTCTGTTGAGTGCTTACCTATGTGGATATCAAATCTGTTATGATGGATTTTTAACTCAGACCGCATGCAACCACTTATGATATCGTCCTTAAGCAGATTTATATTCGAGTCGATTTTCTACAAACATATTCAACAGAAGAAATCGACAAAACTATTTCAAGATCACTAACCTTTGACTAAAGTAGCACCTTCCTACACCATCTAAAACCCAGACCAAAAAGCATTTTAGTAGTCAGTACAACCAGATAGATTCTCCAATCGATATACTACAGATCACCTCCAATCCACCTACCAATCAGTAAGACAAATGGGCCAGAGACAAATGTTTTTCCATATATATATATATATATATATATATATATATATATATATATATATATACGTACCCACCTGCGTGCATGTTTTTATGGGAATGCCCAGTATTCTCGGCAGTTGCTTATTCCCTATCATGTAAACTCAAGTAAAATGCTTGGATTTTTTCTACATCTTTTTCTTCGCTCTCTTTAAACTTGTACAAATCTTTGCCTTTCGAGATTTTCATTCGGTTGTAGTAAATATTTGGCGGTGACAGAGATATGCACTCTCTGTGTGCTTTCAATTTTTTTCACTTTCAACCAATCTTCATTGAAGTGCACCTGTGTCTTTCAACTCATGGAAATAGGGGAAACAGTTTTGATCAGGATCAGTTATAACTGATGATAGTTCAGTCCAGGAAGGAAAAGTAAGCCACTTCTCACACTTCTCATTAACCATTTTTGTAACCAGCGCTAAATAGATATGATTTATGTATGGGTATATACATGTAGATGTAGTGTATATGATGTACATACAAAACAAAATAAAAGAATTGAAACGATTTAGGCCACTCATAAATCCCTTTCCAGCTCGCCCATCTTCACCCTTTTTACCCAGGCCTGGATTTAACCAAAAAATTTCCTCATTATATTTTCTTTTGGGGAACTTGATTCATTCCTTTCGTGTCTAAATCTCACTGCAATCGCTGCCTCAAAAGACAGAAAGAAAAAGACTAGAATAATTATTTTCCCTTAAACTCACTTTTATCACCAGTTCTTCTTCGAGTCTTCCCACCTTTGCACGTCGGCTGCAGCTGTACAGAGAGAAGTTGCAGTGAATAATTCAATTTCAAACCACTACATTCACTTTCTACATTATGCCCCAGAAAATGGTTGGTCTTCCCTCAAAATACATTCATTCCCTGAAAGACATTCCTTCAAAGAAATTCTTTTTCAGAAACTCAATCATTCGATGATAATCTTATTTCTTGGGACAAAAATTCGTTTTTGGAATCGAAAATCTGGAATCTTTAGTCAAATGATTGGATTTCAAGAAGTTTTGCATGGAGTTTTTTTGGGCATTTTCATTCCTTAATATTAGAGTCTATCAAAAGAATTTTTGTTTTTTTTTCATCCCTCGAGAGAGCCCCTATGTGTTGTATATATACTGAGCGTCAAAAGTATCCGATACATTTCAAAAGGTTCACTCCAAAATCCTTATACAGCTTCAAAATTGAAAGAATTTGCATGAAAGATTAAAAAACCACAACAATACAAATAAATTGAACAAGATTGAACACAAATGTTATGTAAAAGAATCAGAAGTCTTTGAAGTATGTTACAATTAAGATTTCGAAATGAATCGGATATTTTTAGTGCTCGATGTATGGTATCTTTGAATGATCATTTCTCTTCTCAAGTGTTCGAGTGCTGCTAGTCAGGCTCTCCTCTACATTAGGTTTCAAACCATCATAATAGACAACTTCATCCACTTCTGGGCTTCAATTCATGGGGCAAGTCACCTTAGAACAAAATATTTGTTTCAATTATATAAATTTTGTATAATGTAAAGTTGTTTATAACAATCAATCAAATAATATAACAATGAATTTATAACAATTAATATGCATAGTCTCAGCCTGTTATTGTAATCTAAAAAACCACACCCAAAAGTGATTGCAATAAGCAACTTCGATGAATGCCAACGAGGCTGTGAAGTTAATGGTTTTTTGAAATTCCTCTCTGGTTACGCCAGTGCAAAACTATCCGAATATCAACTTCAGTATATACAGTATATATTCAGTACAAATCAGCATTATTTGACACAAGGCCACGGTGGTGGGGCACCAGTAAAGATTACAACAGAAAGTTATAACATCACTAGCTTGTTAACATTACAACACTGATTGTGACTCTAGGGATTTTATGAAATTACCGAAATATTCTGGGATTTCACAGAACCCTCAGGGATTTTACAAATTCACTAGTTTCACTATCTTACTATAAGATAAGTAACAAGCAAGTTCGATTATCATTGGGAGCTCTAGTTTTGTGGCCGTGTACCAGACTAAGAAAAACTTAGTCAATAACTACATCCAAATTACATGAAAAAAGTTCCATTTGATACACTTTTCATGTATCAACAAAGTTTGAACAAAACATAGAATGAAAGTTTTTCTCGAAGCCATTCATCATTTGAACAAAGTTTATTTTCTTGCTCTTCCCCAAGGAGATGAAAAGGTTTTTAGCTCCCTACATTCCATAGATCTTTTGGCAGCATGTGATGTTAAGGGTGATCAATTGAAGACCCCACTGATTGAATTATAATAAAAACTAAAAAAAAAAACAAAAACAAAAAAAACAGTAACAGTAATCCATCTGTTTGTACCGTCGAAGGTGTCACAGGGTTATTTCGCACGAGTATTTATTATAATCCACTAAGCCCTATTAAGCTTAACCAGAGTTGCGTTCTGTTAACTGTACTTTCCGGGAACACATTTGTTTCCAGCCTCTCACATCTGTTTCCAGCCTTTTTAGACTTTACCTGTTTAGTGTTTCATACATAGTAAAGCCATCGTAAGGCCGCTTGACCACTCACACCTCAGTATCGATAATAGCAAAAAGAATAAAACAATGAAACAATGCTAATTTCTCCAAGTTGTAGTTTTTGTGTTGTTAGATAATACAAAGGCCATTTTGTTATCTGGTTCTTCGTGCTAAAGACACGATAAAGACAATAGAGCCATTTATCTTAATACCTCACTTGACAGCTTTCCTCAGTCTTATTTATCTTTTCGTTTTCATACTTAACCCCAGGCAGACGTACAGTGTAGGACAAAAAAAATAGGGTGGTCAGTAATAACATGATAAGAAGTAAACGTTTATCACCAAGAGAAAGAACAGACCCTGTTCAAAAGCTGTGACGTTGTACATACAATTTTTGTCGCCATTTGTCAACATCTGTCAGCACTTGTTTCTGTAATAAAACTGTTTGTTTACAAATGATTGTTCAAGCTGATTACCATTAAAAAGTCCGAAACAAAAATAGATTATATCACCTATAAAACTGAAAGTATCGACTGAAATGCAATATAATTCGTTGGGAAATTAACAGATTGCGAATATAAAGTGTATATAGTAGTTATGAACACTTTATAGCCCGCTTTTTTCTTTCAGGTAATTTCTATTTTTTAATCTCGAGAATTGATTTAATAAAAGAATTATATGACGTTGTGTGACGTAAAAAAGTATTTTCGCTCACTCTCTTTGTCTTTCCTTTCTTATGAACGTTATGAAACGATTCTAATTTGTTCTGAACGAAAAACCTTTTGGCATCCATAGAACTGTTGATTTTTGTCGCAGTTGAAAATAATAGCCACCAATATGATATTTAGCCATCCCACAGATAATCATCAATCCACATATAAGAATGAAAGGAAATTATTAAAAAAAACAAAAACTTGTTTGGTTAGTCACTCAATAGAAACTGTCACGTGACCAAAGCCTTTTTGCTGCATGCCCGGTTGGAAGGGATCAATTGAAACATTTGAAGAAGGGGTGATCGATGAAAAAGTTACATCTCTCGTCTAATGTTGGGCAGTAATCGCTAAAATGTCTTATTTTTCAAAAACAGGCAAATACAAACGAGAGATCGATCTAGGATAAACTTATATTGCAAACGGACCACCTTCATTATAATTTTTTTAGGGTGGATAAAAAACAAAACAGAAACAATTTTTTGTAGACATAATTTGGAGTAAATGTTTGTATTTTCAGCCCCGTAGCTTCATTGGCGCCGTCTGTACACGTGATACATACATACATACATACATACGTAGCTGCACCGACTTGAAAACTGAAGAAACGTGTTCTGACTGTTTTGTTGACGGTTTCTAATCAAAAGCTTGAACGACCGCATTGGATCAAAATGCTGATCGTTCGATTCAATGCATCTAACGACTCATTTTTTGGTTTTCGTGGTCTCGGCAGGTCTGCAATTGAACCAGTGGTTCCAGGACGGCTGATAACGCAGGCTACCGCATCTTGTTTCATTAAAAGATTGTAATGTCGTTTATAACGTTTGCATGCCTGAGTTTTATTTTCTGTTTTGTAAAATGTTTTCACAATAAAAGCATGCTGCTCGTTTGTACGACGTTGTTCATTGGAGATCTTCACATTCATCAAACTTAGCCGAAGGATTTTCTGGAATTAAAAATCCAATTAACTATTGCATAAAGATGTTTTGTATTGTATGATATTATTGATTTTCCTATTCCCCAACTTGTGTTAAGGGCATTTTGTTATCTAATTCTCGTTGCTTAAAATATAACACCGAATGTCTTCAGAAAGACAAATATATCTGCCTGGGGCAAAGTATGAAGACGAAAAGATAAATATGACGGATTATCAGTTCATGTATAGTTACGATGGAGAGAGTGGGGGAAATTCCTGTACCCACACCAAAATTCAATCAATTCTTCCTTAGCCCAATACACTTCCAAAAAATGTCATTGAAATTCATTGAAAACTTTTAGAGATATTGTGTGAACAAAAAAGACCAACAGACCAACTGCAAATATATATATATAAATATACATGTATATCATTTTGGATATAGAATCCGACAAGATGAAGTATTGTGATGATTAAAAACAATATATTACATGTTTTGCAAAAGCAACTTCATCAGAAATAATCTTGATAACGGAAGTTTCAAAAATTAAGTTCAGGTTATGAAAACACAATGGTAAAAAATGTAAAATGCATTTTCATGAATTATCATACAAATTAAAAATGTAAATAAAAGAAAGAAATCATCAGTAATTCAACAATGGGCAGTTTTTTGTTAGATATTATGAAGGTCATAGTTGTTATTCATACAAAAATTATGCTAGAAAGACAAATATATTTGCCTGAGGTTAGGTATGAAAACGAAAAGATAAATATCGCGGAGGAGAGCTGTTAAGTGAGGTGTTAGGATGAATGGCCTTGTCCTTACCTAATTCAAGATTATAATGGATACATTAAAGGGCACATGGTTATAAAGTTCTCCATGATAGAAATATAGTAGGTAATATCTTTAACTTATCATCGTGGCTCTCTGGTAGAGTGCTCGCCGTTGGTTCAGTTGGTCGTGGTTCATTCTACCACCAAATCGTACCGAAGATTTTAAAAATAGTACGTAATGCCTCTCCGCTAAGCAGCGCAAAAAACTAGGATTCAGGAACCTCTCCTCTGGGATAATATCACGTAGGATACACCGGTTCTCGTAAGATCACCGAGATTAAGCAACATCGAGTCAGGTTATTTACTAGATGAGTGATCATTGAGGAATACCAGGAGTCGTAAGCAGAAAAAAGCTCTGGTAGGCTGCAAATGGGTTTTTGCCCGTGAGTATCTAATCTCTTGTCATCCTCGATAAAGGTATATACAATGTCTCTAGAAAGACTTACACAGAATGGGACAAAAAAGAAAGCCAATGATATTACGCAATAAAAAATCTTTACCCAATACTTAAATCTTCCTTTCAATTTCAGATAGCCTTTGGTTGAGTTAGATGAATACAAAACACTTGTAACTTCTGTAGGGAAGTGGACTAATCTGTAAAAAAGACGATTCGTTAAGTGCTTTGAAGCAAATGGTTATCATTCAGAAACAGTGTTCAAAATAAAATTAGATTTTTTTTTCGAACTCAAAAAGTGGAGTTGACTCAATTTTACTACCGTACCAAGAACAATCCTCACCAAAGTTGGGGTCGTAAACCGATATTTAACGATCATATTCACCTATCGTGATTTGAACACTCGACCAACTGATTGTCAGAAGGCTGTCTTTCTGGCTGAGCTAAATTGACAATCTCAGATAATAACCAAAATCCATCATAGACGGGCGTACCCCATTCTAATGAATAAATACATCTATCCTTGAAAATGTGAATCCCCAGGGATAATATGCAAAACTATGAGCTGATAGAAAACAAGATGGCGTGAAAAACTAGACTTATATAGAAAGTGCTGATAGAGATCTGGCAAATCTTAGGGAAGGTCTATGTCCACCCGATAGACCCTAAAAGGCTGGTGATGATGAAGATTTATACGATAAAGAAGTTATAGTAATCATCTTCAGTCAGAATAAAAGTTAGGGGTAGACTTTGACCTTGTAACAACCAAGCTTGTTTAATTTCTCTTCATTATTTTGTAGGATGGGTGAATACAATTTTGTCAACTCAGAAAAGTTACAATCGTTTGTTTTATACTTAGGATGTTTACTTCTTATTATGTCATTATTGAAACCCTTACTTCTTCTATCCCAACCCGTACAATTTGCCTGAGACCATGTATGAAAACAAAAAGATAAATAAGACAGAGGAAAGCTGTCAAGTGAGGTGTTAAGATAAATGGCTTTTTGTCTCCGTCAAGCTCAAGAATGGAAGCCGGAATTTACGGAAGAAAGGGCATTACTTCAATTACTCGTTCAACCAAAAGTATTGCTCCAGCGTAAAACTTGTTGTTTACAGGGAATAGCGGTACTTATTTAATTTGTGGGTCCCAAGAGGAATGACGCTGACGTCACACTGAAATCTGCTGTCGTCACATAAAGCCAAGTCAAAGGAGACTATTTCTTTATTTCACATTTAACAGACCTGTTTTTTCTAAGACTAAAATTAACGCTTGGAGAAAAAGACAAAAAACTATAATACACTTTACATTGCGAAAAAGCCATATAGAAAATAACACTTATCAAGCTGGGGTAGAGACATTTAAAGAAAAGAAGTCTTTTTTTGTATTTAAAAAAAGAAGAAAATTAAGAAGCAAAACTGGTTTGGTTAGTCACTCAATAGAAAGTGTCATACGGCCAATGTGTTTTGGCAGCATACCTTATTGGGGGTTGATAATTAGAACAAAAATTTGGAAAAGAGGTGATCGATGAATGAGTTGCATTTGTTGTTCTGTGACCATTAACAAATTTCAAAATTTTCAGCAAAAATGCGTGAATGCTACCGGAAACAAGCTGAGGGATTAATTTAGCATGAACTTACATTGAGAATTGAAGCCCCCTAAAAAGCTATTGGGGGTAGAGGCGTTTTTAGTAGACGAAAGGAGTAAGTGTTAAAAATTTTAGATGCTCTACCCCCATCTATCCGTGTGATACATACATAGCCAGTCACTTAGTAAGCCAGCCAACGAAACGAAATTGAAAACAGAAGGAACCTACATTCATTCTTTGGTGACAGTTTTGGTTGATGGTTTCTAACTAGTAGTGTTCATAACAAATAAATAAATGATGTTATCTTGTTAGAAAACAAACACTTCCAGGCAATAACAATAATTTAAAGCAATCGAAAAAACAAATGAAGAATTCCAAATGGTGATTCAAGCAAAACATTCGAACAACCAATTAAATTCATTTCAATACAATCTTGGCTTTGTGTGACGACGGCAAATTTCTTGTGACTTCAATAGCATTCCTCTTGGGACCCTCGGATTAAACAAGTACCTTGAATAGCTTTATCCGTTGAGACTTTCACCTCTCACCATTTAATCAACCAGAGTTGAATAGATGAAAAAGGTCATGCTGAATTATAGTATCTCTCAGCATACAAACAAGAACCGCGAGTTCAATGGTGCACTCACCATCCGCACGTCCATATTTCAAAGATATTCTTAACAAAGTAGTAATAGTAGTTGCAGCAGCAGAATTCCTATTTATTCTCTTAATCAGATCTTCATATTATCCATGCATCCTACAGAATTAAGGTCATATTTGGGATGAAGGTTGGTGTCAAGAAATAATACCAGTTCAACAATCCAGGTATCCTCAGAATGAACAGGTATGGTATGTTTTCCAATGTATTTCATGCTATGAAATGAGCAGAGTTCAAACTCTGTTCACTTCACACCTGTGACCTACGAAAAAAGCATTAACAGATCCCTCCTCCCCCAAAATACGGGTATAATAACAAAACCCCTCATCAAGTGTTGTGAGAGGCTCAGAATGGACGGAGAAGGTAATGTGATCCCAAAAGGTATGGTTTTCGGGGCTCTGGTGACGCTTCGGCGGGCCTAGCCAGTCGGAAGTGGATTATGATAAATGCTCATGTGGAATAACACCCCCCAATAACCTCAATTGAACAAGTATATCGGTGATTTACTTACTCAACTACGTGCCAATGCATCTAATATGTCATAAAATATGGTAATTCTGTTAAGCCGTTTTGTTCTGTTGCTACAGCAAGATATATGTTTCAATGTTTCCAACAGTAATCGAATTAATTAGAAATTTTTTCAACGTTTTCAATGAATCTAATTCACTTTAAAATCTAATAGACTTCGAGATCTTCTTACGGTCAAACTCCAGTACCAATTTGTTTTCCTATCATAACAAAAACAACAAGAACACTCCTCACCAAAATTAGGGTGGTGAACCGTGATTTGAATTAAAACTAACGGATCAACAGTAGCTTGCCTGACAGACTGAGCTGCGTTGGCAAGCTCTTGATACCAACCAAAATTTAGCATGCAGATATGCACAGCCTTGTTTCATTTCAATAAAAAAATGCATCTATACAAAATGTATATTTCTCAATTTTCCATTTCTTTATATATCCAATACAAACGTTGCAGTAATCATCTTCAGTCTGAACAGAAGTTGATGTGGAGACTGACCCTGCAGCAGGCAGCTTGTTATCAATAGTTTTACAACACATGCTCAAGTACAAAACGGAAAAAAAGACCAGGATACTAATTTGAATGATTCATTGGATAATGACAGAACTTCAGCTCATAGCTTCAGACAACCTTAAGAGGACCAGACAGCTAGTTTGGTAAAGCAACAAAAATAAGGATACTAGCCTGGATAATTTATCGGATGATAATCATTTTCTGTTCAAGAATTTAATACTCAAAGGGAAAACGACGGGGGAATGGTTGGGGGCATCGAAAAAATTTTTACATTAAAGTATTTTCTTCTTCAAGCATAAATACCATAACGTAGTCATAGAAAAAAGATAACAGTATGTTCTGAAGTTTTGGCATTATAACTCTTTTTTTCGTAAAAAATTAAAAAACGAGAAATCAATAGATTTAAACAAGTAAAAAATATCAAGAAATATCTGAGAATAAAATGTCTGGCGGGAAAATTGTAAGTTAAGATAAAATGAAAAATTAATATAGAGAAAATTATTTGGTAAATTTTTTCTCTAGAGAGCAGACGACATTTACAAGAGAGAACAAATATAATGAATGAAACAACATTTTATTAAAAAAAATGAAAGAAATAAAAATTGAATAGACGACAGTAAGTCGGTGTCAAAAAGAAAACTAGGAAAAGGAGAGAATTGGTTTTGCGAATTAAAAAGATAGTCCATGTCTATTATTTACACGCCACGAAAGTTCCCCGCTCTTGAACTTTTTTGAGGAATCAGATAAAGAACCCTTCAAATTTCAAAACGGAATTTACTGATAGAAAAAGTTTTTCAAAATCATAAAGCCATTGTCTCTTATCTCTAAAGCAATTTTGAAACTTTTGGTAATTTCTTTAACCAACTATTTTTATTTTCATTCACTTGGTTATTAGATTTTTTTTCTTGTTCCTGAGTTTTCTAATATTTCACTATTCAAGGCATCACAACGCAAATACATTCTGATTTTTTTATTTGTATATTGCAGTGGTTTTAAAAGCTGACTTATTACTTAAGATTAATGGTTTTATTTTTTATTTTATACCAACATTCGCCTTGGGAATAACATTTGTCGTCAGGTTATCCAGTTTTACTCAGGTTCATATTGTATCCATTGATTTTTTCCATAACTTCTATTTGATGTAACAGTGCCGATAAAATCTGAATCAGTGGATTAAAAAACAAAAAAATCTCTTAATCAAAGGAAACCCCAAAACTCAACCAATTCTTAATTGCTTCATACCCTACCCTTCCAGAAAATCCATTGGAAATTCATCGAGAACTTTCGGAAATTTTGAGTGGACAAACCTGAGAAAATACATATAAATATAAGAGAGAAAAATGATCTCTCAATCGAAAAAAAGAAAAAGATTCCTGGATCCACACCAAAATTCAACCAATTCTTTCTTTGTCCATGGCCCAGGGCTCAAGAAAATTTCATTGAAATTCATTGAGACCTATTAGAGAGATTGTGCTGATAATCACACAGACGAGTAAATGCATATAGCTATTTCAATTTTATTGGTTGAGGTAAACTGGGCACATCCAGTGGAGATTTCTTTGTTTTTACGTAAGATTTTGCTACTGGGAAAATGGTGAGAAATATAAATGGTGATTGGTAAATTTGCGATAAGCATACGCCACAATTATTTGTATAGTTTTTTGTCTGTAATATCCCAGATCAATTAAATAAGCATTGTTACTGAAGGGATGTAACTTACTTTGTGATACCATGGAAGAGTTGCATCCCTTACAAACATTTCTTAGATCTGCCCGAAGATTTTACCAATTCTTCCTTACCCTTACGTTGTAGATAAAACTGACACCAAAAAGGTCAACATAGATACCTTCAGTTTTTGAGCTAGTCCGACTTGCTGTCCAACTATGTATGTATCAGCCTTATAAGCCCCACCAATGTAGCCAGAGGGCTGAAAATTTCAACATTTTTCTTTATCATGGCTAAGACAACCATTTTTTGTCTTTGAAAATCCCTCCTAATAGGTTCTCTGTGATGACTAAACAATGTTGATTGAATGAAATCACATTCAAACATACCTTCAGACAAATAGCTGACTGGGAATCAACAGGGCCTTATGGGATCTACAGATATTAGTTTAAGAAATTCACAACATTACACTACAGACATTCACATGCAAAGCTGCCTATATGAAGGTGAGGCCCCAGAATAGATGACCAAAAGTAGAGCGAGACTCATCCAAAAGGACACAGTGAAAAAGGAACCAGGCAAGTAATTGTAGACCAATCACGTGCCCCCCATTAATGTGGGAAATCCTGACCGGACAGGTGGCAGAGAGAAAATATATTTCCATGGAAAGAAGAGGACTATTACCAAAAGAACAGAAAGGATACAGGAAAGAGGCAAAAGACTTGCTCTACATTGACCAGATGATCCCAAAAGAAGTAAGAAAAAAGAGGGAAAATGTTGCAATGGAATGGATAATAAGGCACACGACATTCCTCATAGCTAGATACTCGAATGCCCCAGGATATTCAAGATTAGTGAGCCAGTGGTCAGATTCATAGCCAACTCTATGAAAAACTGGAAAGTAGACTTGACAGCTACAGATGAAAACTTAGTAGGGGTAAGTATAAAAAAAAGGGATTTTTCCAGGGAAAATTTGTCCCCACTACTATTTGTCCTAATCATGATACCACTCAACAGAATATTGAAAAACAGCAAAGGATACCGATTCTCCCAAATGAAGGAAAAAATCAATAACTTCATGTACATGGACAACATGAAACTATTTGCAAAGAACAGGGAAGAGCCCAGAACGTTGTTCAAAATAGTATAAAAATACAGCAACGACATTAGGATTGAGTTTGGAATAGAAAAATGCTCACTAATGATAATGCACAAAGGAAGGCTCGCAGCTGCAGAAGGGTTAGGGTGAAATGGACAATAAACTAATCAGAGCATTGACCACACAGAACGGATATGAATACCTGGGAGTTCTCGAATGTGACGTGTTAAAACGGGAAGAAATGGAAGAGAAAATAAGAAAAGAAGACCTTAGGAGGATAAGAAAAATATTAGAGATCAAACTAAATAGTAGAAATCTGATAATAGGAATGGAAATATGGGAAGTATCTGTAGTAAGATACACAGGTACATTCCTTTGATGGACAAAAGAAGAACTCCAATCAATGGACCGGCTAACAAAGAAGCTTATGACAATACGCAAGACCTTACACCTCAGAGATGACAGAAAAAAACGTTTGTGATAAGGGTAGAAGGCTGTAGAGGACTCATCAGCATAGGAAACTGTATCCAAAAGGCCAAAAATGAAAAAAGTATGTACAAGCAAATAGGGAGTAGATTATAAAAATCACCAAAACATTGCAACAAACTACAAAAAAGCAGCAAACGAAGGAGCAGCACAATAAACAAGGAAAGAATAATGGGAACAGAAAAAAACACACAAAAAAACTATACGGTGAATTCAAAACACAGATACAAAATGTCGCAGACGAGAGATTGTAGACATGGCTACGCAAAGGAAATCTGAAAAAAGAAACATAATCGCTCATCATGACAACTCAAAACAAATGCCCCAGGACAAACTATATCAAACCAAAAATTGTCAGAACACAAACAGCAAATCAGTGAATGTAGTCAATTAGTCCAAAAGCAGTACAAGAACAGACACGATGGGGAAGCAACAGTGGTACACTGGGAACTGAGCAAACGAATGGGATTCAACCATGCAGACAAATGGTATCAGCAAAAACTGGAGACAATCCAGGAAAATAGAAGTCATTAATTACTCTAGGATTTTGACTGGCCAACCCACCCAAGTGAGAAAAACCGACCTGGTAATTAGGGACAAAGGAAGGAGAGTCTGTCAAAAAAAGATGTGGCCGTGCCTGCGGATCATAGAGTACACCCGGAAGAAACTGAAAAGCTAAGGAAATACCAGGACCAAGTAAAAGAACTGAAGTATATGTGGAACATGAAAGTTAGGGTAGTACCATTAATAGTAGGTGCACTCGGAGACTTGCTGACACTCATTTTCCGGCAGTGACCACCAGGCGAAAATGCTAATAATGATGATAGCAACAATGATGATAATAATCCATTCAGCTACTAGAAGCAACCCCTAGTTCTATCCATGACGACCATGACTATGCTAACCCACGCATGTCTTACCAGCAACACTTTCTATCGTGTCTCTCCAACATCTGTCTGGTCTTCTCTTAATGT
Source organism: Thysanoteuthis rhombus (assembly GCA_963457665.1). Classification (NCBI taxonomy): domain Eukaryota; kingdom Metazoa; phylum Mollusca; class Cephalopoda; order Oegopsida; family Thysanoteuthidae; genus Thysanoteuthis; species Thysanoteuthis major. The sequence continues at coordinate 48,424,568 of OY735221.1, forward strand.
GTTTGCTATCCTTTGGGCACCATTCAGTTAGCCTTTCGAATCATCTCCTATCTTTCCTTCTTGCTATGTTTCCTGACCACCTCTATTTTTTGTCGTTGAATCACTTCTATCCATCATAATAGTCTGCTCTTGGACCCATGTCGGTCTCCTCATATCTCTTAGAGTTATACCTAGCGTTGAACTTGTTTTCAAGTTATTTTGTTAGTTTCCATGTTTCTCCATCGCACGTCACGGCTGTTTTCACACATTCATTGAACACTTTACGCTTTAAGCGTATTGGTAAAACTGAAATAAGTTCTGATAGATAAATAAATAGATGAATAAACAGGTATGGTTAGTAACTCAATGGAACCACCACGTGAGTAGTATTTTTGGTAGCATGCTGTGTTGGGTGTGATCAATTAAAAAATGGAAAAAATGGTGAGCAATGAATAAATTACTTCTCTCACCTTTTGTTGATCACTAAAAACGCAGCTGGGCACAAATTAGGGGATAATTTAGCATAAACACAGATTTGTAGATTGAGCCCCCCCCCGACACTAATGATTTTGAGTATAAGGAAAGAACAAAAATGAAACAAAACGTTTTTCCTTGACATAATAAAGAGTGAATGTTTGAATTTTCAACCATCCTGTCCCATTAGTGCGACCTGTACGGTTGATACATACGTACATAGCCAGGCAGCCAGACAGCCAAACCAACCTGAAAACTAAAGAAACCTATGTAGACAGTTTTGGTGACAGTTTTGGTTGACATTTTCATATAAAAGATTGAGTGATGATGATGATAATGGCCAATGCATTTTCTTCTTGAGAATAATCGTTGGAAAAGAGATAAACTCTCTAGCGACTGTCTTGGGGGCGCAGTGTAGCGTAGCGGTTACTGTCTGCCTTTCACCAAATTTCCCGCTGTGTCACATGCCAGACAATCGCTTCCAGTTTCCTGCAACTTTTGTGAATTTCGCACCAAAAATCTCTTGACACTTTACTCGTCATTTTTTAAAGTTCTAGCCGAAAGCACACCCAACAAATCATTTTATCTGCAACTTTATTCTCCTAAATAGAGCAGCCATGTTTTACTGGTTAATTTTCATGTCATGATCTCGGCTCTTTTCAAATCTGAAGCAAATAAAACTTTCGGAAAAAAAACTTTTACCCCAAAAGGAACAAGTAGATTCAAATGAACTGCACATTACAATAACAAAAACCCATACCCTTATACAATAAAGTCAATTTATGTACGTCTCTTCCAAGTTGTAGGCCACAGCTTTGCACGTAGGAATCTGAAACTTGGCCTTGAGGTACGGATTTTGCATGCATTATGTCACCATGTTGAAATGATTGACCAAAAAAGCTCAAAATATGCGTTCTTTAAAGGCCACAGTAGCTGAAAAACCTGACTTGATCGTAAAAACAGATTACAGTGCAGATTTCAATGCAGCACGTTGAAAGTATAGAGACAGTTTGAAAAATCTTGACAGCAAAAAAACGCAGATCAGTGCAATCGTCTACAATACTCCAAAACAACCATAAGAATAATAAACAGATAATAAGCTTGGCTGCGCTAGGGTCAAACTACCTTGCCTCATCAAAATCTAAAAGGTAAACAAAACAGAAAATTAATGTCTCCATACAAATTTATTCGAAAACTACGTGTATTATTTCAACTCCTTTATTAGTACTTCCGGTGAACGGGATTTGGATACTTTAATAGAAAAAAGTTGACCTCAATGGGGCTTTAGAAATGAAAGTGAATTTGTCAATAGTTTTAGCATAAATAACTGTGTCACTGTTATTCGTGCATGACGTCACTAGTTTTTGGTCCGGCCATTGTCATCCATTATTGTTGCTACATATAAAAATAAAGTCAAAACTTAAAAGTTGGAGTTTGACAATTGATGATCCTTTTGTGTTCGGTGATCAAACATTGTTTTTTCTGATCGGTTATCGGACTCTATTAGAGTGTAATTTCAATCCGTACAAGGCTACAGGCTGGAATAGGTACCCTAAACGAGAAATGAATGTTTTTTATTCTGGCAAAGACGACGAGAAAATTACGTGTAAAATAACATTATTAATTGCTCGGGGAATTTGCTGTGGATTCTAGATAATTACGAAACGTTTCTATCAAGCAATTTGCTCATTATTAAATTGTTGACAATTTCGTCGAACATTTGTACGTTTTTCCGTAAGACGGACGCAGTTGTGGCAGTGAATCTGATTACTTCAGGTTGTAAAGAGATAAGTATATGAATGTTGTTTACAAAGTTTACCGGCAAATTGGGTTTTATCAGCGGTAGAAAATAATAATAATAATAATAATAATAATAATAATAATAATAATAATAATAATAATAATAATAATAATAATAATAATAATAATAATAATAATAATAATAATAATAATAATAATAATAATAATAATAATAATAATAATAATAATAATAATAATAATAATAATAATAATAATAATAATAATAATAATAATAATAATAATAATAATAATAATAATAACTGCCTGGGTCTGAGGAAATTCAACGAATGTTGACAACTAGGATATCATTTAATGTATATAATTTAACTCAGCCAACGGAAAATATATGGCTGATGATCATTATGAAGATAATGATGATGATGATGATGATGACATCTATCAAAATAAAATCCATACATGCAAATTTGTATGTTCGGTTGGTTGTTTCGTTGTCTGTCTGACCAGAGTCCTGTTGTAACCTGAAAAGTTATAATGGATTATTTGATGTGAAATACAGCATCAGAGTTAAAAAGAAAAATCATTAAAAGGATTGCGAAAAGTGGAAGTCAATTATGACAACAGAAGATGTTGCAAAAACCCTGGGTTAAAGGGAAGAGAAAAGCTATTCTTCCTTTCTTCTTCCCTTTCTTTTGCTTTAAGACATAAATAACCCTGACTTTCTTGGCGGGCATATCCTAATATTATATATAAGTGAATACATGTATGTCTGTGTTTATGTATGTCTCAAGTTGTATGACACTGTTTTGCACCCGGGAAGCTGAAATTTAGCATAGGGGTACGTCTTCCCAAAGCAATTTCAAATAGAAAACACTTCTTTGTTTATTCCTGTAAACTCTTTGTGGGACAGAAGGCTGAAATCACATCATGCAAGAAGACCCGTTTCTGAGCAATTCCTTTCAGTTGAGCCCGTGTCAGTGAGGCTGTCTCACTCTCGACTGATCTTCCTCTTTGATCTCCCAACTCTTCTGTCACCCTAAGGATTTCGGCCCAACACTTTAGCTCATTCCCTGTTCTCAAATAGGATCCAGTTCTCAAATCCTGGTTTTGCTATTTTCCTTAGAAGGTAGATCAGCAAACTGGCTTTCCATAAACTTTTAACTAGCATGCACCATGAGCTGTTTCCGGTGGAATATTCCTGATCAGACTCTTGCCGGGATGATCGCTTTGATGCTGCTACGGTAACAAGTAAGTTTTCTGGTATCGAGTTGCAAGCCCCATGTCAGTCCCTCCTCTTTTATCCAGGCTTAGGACCTGCATGGTATGAATATATCGGCAGAGTTTGCCCAAACAATATTGTGCTGGAAAGTAACTATAAACGGTCTAAAATTGTTGTTAATGTAGGTAAATTTGGCATAATGAAACGCCATTGGATTCCTCGTGAAAAGTTATTTTCTATCTGAAATGAAATGGATTTCTACAACGTTTTTTAAGAGTCCGGTGTCTAATACACTCTCTTATTTAGTATATTTTAGGGGTACTTCAATTCAATATTTTTGGTTACAATGCATCGTTTGGAAGGTGGAGATGGACTTACATGCAAGATTTCTCAAAGACACACACACACATACACACACACACACACACACACACACACACACACACATATATATATATATATATATATATATATATATATATATATATATATATATATATATATATATATATATGTAGTATCAGTTGAAGCAGACCCAATGATGAATTGACTGCAGTTATGACTTGAAATTAAAATCTGACATTCGAAAGTGTAACTTCTGCAACAAATTCCAAACTACTTATTTCCAGAGTCAAAATGAATCAAAAATGTTTTAGAGCTTAATTATGATTAATTTGAATCTCAATTAGCTTTTATCTTCCACCAAATCAAATTGCCAGTTTTACTCCTAGAAAACTAGCAACAAATCTTATTCCAGTCAAGTGATATCCTAGGTAAATGGGCCAGGGTGGGATAATCCTAATTAACTGACCGCATGGAAATTCCATGAGTGTTGGCAAGTAAGATTATCCATAATCTCATGCCTCTGCTTTCCTCTCAATATTTGAAACAAACTCCAAATTGCTTAGTCGTTGTGAAGAAGGAAATGATTTTAATCTTAATTATCATTAATTTGAATCCTAATTGGATTTTATCTATTGCCAACCCGACTCTGAATCCATGTGAAACTAGTAACGAATCTCATTTCAGTCGAGTGACATTTAGGGTAAATGGGCCAGAGTAGAATTACCCGAATCATCATCACTAGTTCACGACCCATCGCATCGCTGATGGTTATGAGCAAAATTTATATAATATTAGATGAAAGATGGCCTTATATATTATTTAAGGAGCAATTGAAGAGTTCGCCCATAACCCAGCAACACTCTAATGACATCATGTAACTTCGAATAATCATTGTCTTTAATCAATATATAAATGTATTATGCATTCACTTACATGCATATCAACGAATTATTTCTTTGTAAACGACTTTCCTTTTTAGTTTTTCCCCCTCTCTTGTTATTCTAAAGAAGTTAGTATGTATGCGAGGATGTGTGTGCACATGCGTGCTTAATTTTGGTGGGCGTATAGTTTGAAAAAACTAAATATTTTCCCATCATTGAAAAAGCAGCGAAGAGAGAGGAATAGGTATCGTCATTTCTGTGGCGTTGTTGACGTTATGTTGCCGTGTTTCGGTGATTAAAATTACCGTGGATGCTCTGAGAAATATATACCGCAAGAAAAGAATTGCAAACGATCAGTCAATGTGAAATGCTTGAATAGATGATCTTATTTTTTTCATTGGCTTGGGGGTCTCGTAGTTAGTAGAGAGATTTTACTGAGTGAAAACAGTCACTTGAACTGGCTAAGCCATTCAAGAGAGAGAGAGAGAGAGAGAGAGAGAGAGAGAGAGAGAGAGAGAGAGAGAGAGAGAGAGAGAGAGAGAGAGAGAGAGTTTTAAATTGTTCATGAGGTTGTTCGAATATAATTGCTGAAGTAAGTTAGATTTGGGACCATTTTACCCAACTGGGAAGTAACCAGCGAGTGTGTAATGAATTCATGCGTTTTGCAGTGTTGATGCAATTGCTAGCAACGAATTTTAGCCCCGCCCGAAGCCTTTGATACAAAAATGATGATGTACCTAGTTTTTTGAAAAAAGCTGTAACAAATGCAACCAAATGAATATCAATATGATACGAGGACTTTTACGGTCGTTTTTCGGCTTGATTGCAATTCATTTCAGACTAACAATGCCAGCAGAGATACAGGTTGGAAATTTATCTCTCTCCCAAACTCGTCCCTTCATCGATTTTCGTCACCTTCGTTTGACCATCTGGATTTAATTTAGGTCTTTGAACAACGACGACACTGCATATAAATCAAAATACATGTAGTTGCAATGCTACATCTATACGAACGTCTACGAATTCCTCTCGTTCAGGTTGTATATCTTAAAGTAAAGTCAATATAAGTGTGACAGACATAATGTTACGTTGTTGGGGTGCATAACTATCAAATACATGTTGATATACTCTGATCAGTTATTGATCTCCCATTTTTACCACGGTCTACTTAGGGGAGTGTATGATAACTTCTGCTGTAAACTTTCTTACTTGCAGCAGTTGCAATCACATAAATAAAATCACAAACGTATTTTCTTCAAAAAAGATATCGTTCTTTCATTATTAATGACCGAAAAATAGTTGCGTTTATTTGGTTCAAACAGCATAGCAGAAAGCGAAGGACAAGCCGGTCTACCATCTTTTCAGTCTGTTTTATAAGAATTCACTAGCATTTTTCTGCTCAAGGGAGCATATGCGAATGCATGTTAACAAGGTCCTTGATGAAATGTTCGCGAATCGTTTGTTTTATCACTAAGCATTTGTCGTTCGAACCATGCACTAATGAAAAATTGATTAAATTTTGGGGAAGATCCAAAAAGCATCCAAAATATCAGCATTCCTCAATTTCTAATTATATAGCTACACAGAATCCCATAATTTTGTCTTCAAACGAATGGAGAGTTTGAATATTTAGTAGTATTATTTCTTTAAACTCCTTATATGTCATTTATCAACAATATTTTATTATATTTCTTTCTCCTTGATTTCAGTTGCTTTTTATTACTGACGTAGTAAATAGATGTTCGATCATGGAACAGACGTAGTGATTTGAATTTTGCGTCAAAAAATATTGAATTTAAAGACAAAAATATGAAAGGTGAAAATACAAAGAAAAACAAAAAGTTCAAAAAAATTACTTTTGTTCATCAGGACACTATTCTCCATCACTGAAATGCAAGTCTCTATTATCCATGTGTATGAAACACAATGGGTTTATTAATATATTTTAAATATGCCAACATCTTTTACAGTGGTGGTTATAATCACTGTAATCTCTGTAGGTGATGGGATGTCATTGTGGTGCGATGTTCTGCCAAAATCCATGAACGACACGTGAAGAATGACTAGCTCGGTCATGAAAACTTTTGGAAGTATTGTGTGAACAAGGAAACAGATAGAAAGAGAGACAGAAAGACTGACTGTCGTTAATACGTATGCATCTTTCAAATCCATTGGCAGAGGTGAAAAAAGAGGACTTCGATTTGTCTTAAAGCAACCATGTGTTTCCTCATTTTTCCCTTTCAATATTTACACGAAGAAGGTTTTCAATATCAATTTTAATTAAGCCGAAAAATTCTGCCATCGTTTTTTAATGCAAGTTTCCAAGAGCAAGAAAACGTGTGCAGAACTCTATTTCTGTTTTATTCGTGCAAGCAAAGGCAATATGCTCTTAATTAAAACGAACAAAAGAAACAAAAAAAAAAATAAATGAAAGAAAAGGATGTTGTGTAAAGTTTTTAGTTTTCCATCGTTCTTGCCTTACAAAAAACCCTCAGATACCTGATTAGTTGGATAAATATTAGAAATTCTTTTTAATTAAAATTATAAAAATATTTTTAGCAAAATTGATAATGTCAATTTTAGTTTTTTGTCTGATGATGTAAATTCCCATGTTTAGGATCTGCAGTGTCCGCATCTGTTTCAATCGTTAAATAATGAAATACACCTGTACAAAATTTCATACACACCTATTGCACATCAGAGTTTTATGATTTGTAAAGAAACAGGTCTGAATAGTCACTCAATAGAAACCGTCACATAACCAACGTCTTTTGGCAGCATGCTGTGTTGGGGTTGATCAATTAACACCGGAAAAAGGCTGATCAATGGATATGTTACTTGTCTTGCCTTTTGTTGAGTGGTGATCATTAGGAAAATGCAGCTGCAAATTTGCTCCCCTCCAAAAACCTAACCGATGGTCTGAACCAAAAAAAAAAAAAGGAAGTTTTTTTCTTGACATAAGGTGTAAATGTTTAAACTTTCTGTTCTGTGGATCTATTGATGCTGTCTGAACGTATTAATACATATGAGCCAGTCAGTCGGACCAACTTGAAAACTCAACGAACCCATTATGACAGTTTTGGCTGACGGTTTCTAAAAATTGCTCCATTATGATCTGATTACCAATGAGCATCTAGCTACTTTAACTTACATAAATACAAATTGTGTGAAATCTCAATCGGATACGACGATCATTTTTAAATATGCAGTGCATCACTTTTTCACAGTTTTGCTGTCTGGAATTTAAGCATTCTAAATCATCATCATCATCATCATCATCATTCTTTTAGGGTACGTCGTTCAACAACTTTCCCCAAGATTCGCCATACCTCCATATCATGGGCGTCGTGGAGTCAATACTCTCTGAACTTGACTAATTCGCCACGCAATCTTCTTTTGGCTGGCCACAGTTTTGCATATGATCTCTGGGGATCCAAGTTGTGAGTCGTGATGCCCCACAGTCACCTGACATTCTTGCTACATGGCCAGCCCATTGCCATTTGAGCTTTCTAATCGGATGAGTCTTACCCATTTTTCCTCTGATATACGTCACATGGTTCTCAATTTTTGAGCCAAACTTTTGGTTAGGTTCCATGTTCCAGTTCCAGAGATGACTATCGTGAGGACGCATTGGTTGTAGATCTTTCTCTTTAGAACTAACTGGACTCAAACATTAGAATCTGATTTCTGGGGAAAATCCCTTGCGATCTCAACCACAAAAGAGGTCTAGTTAGATAGATATTTTCCTGTTTGTCTTATTCGTTTCTGGCCTCTTATTCTACCACAAAATCATGGGACTGAAGCTTCCCAACGACGTGTGAAAACTTCTCGCCGAATCTTTCCTAATGAAAGCTCCAATCAGCAATTTACACTGCTGACCAGAATTATTGGCATGTTGTTAGTTCTTTTAGATTATCAAAAATAGAATTTTAAATATTGTTGCAGCTAAATCTTCTTTTTAGGTCAGGGTAGTTTCTGCGAACTATAAATTATCAAAATGAACTACAGAAATGAATTAATTCACTAAAATAATTCTACCTGGAAAATGATTTTAATTTTTGTTACCGAATAAACTGTTTTAATTCGATAGTTTTTAAAAGAGGGGCGCGTAAAAATGAACCCATCGCTCTATCTATAAAAAATAAAATTTGAACTGGTGTTTTTGAAAAAAAAAAAAAATGGAACACTAAGGCATGCGGTCGAATTCTCTCCCTTCCTTTCCCGATTATTTCTCAATGAAGTACCATGAGTGTGAATAGTGATGAGACAGTCAATTGGAAAATAGCAAATAGTAACCCTTGTACTAAGCTGTTTGATTATCTAGGCTAACCAGGTGTCAAAGTAGGATAACTGACAGACCCACACCGGTAAGGAGGGACACTTTGCCTCAGAGGGACCGTTAATAATCAGTTGTTTCAATTTAAATGCCTGAGCGAAGCATATGGAAATCGTGGGATGCCCTGTCGACATATTTCTCACCCTCCCGCGCTGATGTTGTCCAAAGGGCGATTCGTTTGAGATCAGGTTGGCTGCAGGAGCTGCCGGAAGGAGGTCATTGTCAGCACCTCGTCACCCAAAAGGGGCTCCATTCCCTGGTTTGTAATCAGAGTTGTCCGTCTCCTAGACTGGTTGTCAACCATGGTTAGAGAGCCTAGCCTAATCTGTTATCCATCCATATCTAAGAGAAAGAGGTGGATCCATTCTTCTTTCGCGAAAAGTTCTAAGAAATCTCTTGTCAGAGTCAAGTCGACCTTTCGTGTGTCTCGATGGAAGGGGAAGAATCGAAATAACATTTCCCACGAACATTGCACCCTCAACTACAATCATCTCGAGCGGCACCACTTTAGAACAAAAGACTAGCCACTCCTAAAGAAGACATCAAGCCGATTCTTCAAAAGAATCGACACTAATTTAAGACTTCAAAAGATTGTAAACGTTGTATCTGATGAGACACATTTCTCTTCCACTGGATTTACCTGGTCTCTCCTTGGCTTGAGGGTGTTTAAGAGAAATGGCTAGAATTCGCGAGAATTTTATTAGTAACTAGACTAACCCTGTGACCTCTTGCACCATTCTTTGAGAGAAAATTAGTGCAATGGGATGTGACTAGAATGACCCCTGATATTTCACACATTTTCAAATAAATAATCAAGTAAGAGAAACCACTTAATGATTTGCATTTGATAGTTATCTCCATAGGCAAATCAGTAATTATAATATTGATAAGGAAAAGCGCGATGGATGACTCCACTATTACCATCAAGTCACAAACTTTCTCTTTGAATTCTTTGAATTAATGCATTCGAGGTACCTAAACTCAACATATTTGGCTATAATGCACTGTTTCGCCTACGTCATCATCATTATCGGCCTTTCAACGTCCTTCGTTGGACAAAGACCCAGGATTCGCCTCTCTTCTCTATCGTGGGCGCTCTGGAGCCAATATTTTCTGAATTTATCCATTTTGTTTCTCCATCTAGTATTCTCCCGGCTTCAGTTGCGTATGTGATCTGGCGGATCCATGTTGTGAGTCGTGATGTCCATCGGTTGTCTGCCATTCTTACAACATGACCAGCCCCTTACCATTTGAGTTTTCTAATGGATTCTACGATGTCTCGGACACTGTTTTCTCTCTGATATATTGTACTGTTTTGCAATCTCTCCATATGAGGTTGAGCATGATTCTTTCATGTGCACGTTACATGCTTCTCTGTCTGAATCGGACTTTTAGTATTAGATATATATTTTGATCCCTGTTCAATTTTATAAAGTAATTCTTCAGCCTTTTTTTCCTATTAACATCTATCAAAAGCTTGAAAAATGCAAAGAACTGTAATTAGAGACAAATGACGGATGTTTCTATCCTATTTGCGAACAGAAACCCTTATCTGAAAAAACAAAAAACAAAAAATAAAAAACAGAAGACCCCCTGAAAATACAGGAGAAAACATTTAAAGGAAGTAACAAAAGATCAAAAAAACGAAATTCAAGAAATATCTACAATGATGATTCCCAAACATTTTTAGCTGCGACCCTGAACACTGAATATTTTGATTGCCCGGAAAAATATTGCCAATCTAGCACCTTTTGCACTAATATTCAGCGCGTTTCTTGTTTCTAGCATTGTGAAAAAGCGCTAAATTAGCATCAGGTGTACTTAAACATCTTGGTAATTTAGCGTCTACTTGACCCTTTTTAGCATCTTTTTAGTGTTCATGGACCCTTTTTGGCGTTTTTTGAACTATTATACTTTAGATTTAGCATTTTTTACCACATTTTGGCAGTCGACCTAGCGTAAATATATTTTTTGAGTTGGCAATACTGCGAGACCGCCAGATCGGAACATTATTTCAGTGTTTCTCCATTTAGTTTTATCGAATAATTCTATTTCTGAATTCTACTTTGATTTAATAATCGAATACAAATATCGGACGTGGACTGACTGGAATATGAAGCACCTTTGAGACTCTTGAAGGGGAAAATAGTTGTGAATAATGAAATATCGATCATGTACAACAATCATGTTGAGGACAGAAACACAAAAATCCGAATCAAAAACTCAGGATAGCTAATCTGCACGAAACTGCCCAAAGAAGAAGAAGAAATCAATCGAATAATCAGTCTAGGGTGTCAAGTTTTCGGTAGAGCTTGCTCAACCTTTGAGAACAAAGAAATCCCATTAGTCTTAAAAAGGAGCATTTACAACCAATGCATCTTCCAGATAGTCACCAATGGAGCTGAAGCATGGAACATAACCAAAATAATGATCCTGAGAACCATGCAACAAGCATATGTGGGGATCACACTCAGCATCACATGGAGAGATGATAAAACAGCACAGTATATTAGAGAGAAACAGGAGTCAAAGATATGATAGAATCCATTTGAAAGAAGTTGCAAGAATCTGAGACAACTGCTGGACATCACGACTCACAACGTGAATCTCCAGAGATCATATACAAAAATGTGGCCGGTAAAATATAAGATGGCGTGACGAACTAGACAAGTTCAGAAAGTATTAGCCCCACGATGCCCATGATAGAGAGAGATATCTACCGAATCATGGTGAAGGTTTATATCGAATGACGGACGCTAAAATGCTTTCAGTCCTGTTCACCAAGATGCTACAAAGAGTTTTCAACACTTGATTTATGTTGGTTATTCTCTGCACTTGTCAAACGTTCATTTATTCTCAAGTGATATCTTGATATAATCGGAATATCTATACTTACCTACCCGACCATGGATTATTGATTATTGAGGGTTGTCCAAGCCAGACAAATTCCATGTCCAGGGTCACGTAAATAGTGCCACCCGAGTTTTCGAAACACCGGAACTTCTCATTCAATCTTCATCTTAAGATGTACAGGAAATTCAAAACGTATCCGATTCATTTCAAAAGTTTTTTTTTAACATCTGAGAACCATATAACGTGCACATAAAAGACCTCACATGGAGAGATCACAAGACAGCACAATATATCAGGGAGAAAACAGTGTCCAAGACATCATAGAATCCACTAGAAAACTCAGTACAAGGGGCTGGTCATGTTGCAAGAATAGGAGACGACTGATGGACATCACGACTCACCACATGGATCCCCAGAGATCACATGCGCAACTGAGGCCGGCAGAATATAAGAAGGAAAGACTAGACAAATTCAGAAAATATTTGCTCTGCGACGCTTACGATAGAGAAGTGTGACAGATCCTGGGGTAGGTCTATGTCCAACGACGGACGTTGTCCCTTAAAATAAAGCCCACAAGTTCACCTCCGCTAACGAAGTTGGAAGAGGTATACATATTCATGCATGTTTGTTTGTCTGTCCATTCAATATTGCAAAAAGTTCTCAATAAATGTCATTGCCGAAATTCATAGAACGATGGCTCATAGGCCAAGGAAGAACTGGTGAAATCTTTGATGAATCTAAGAATTTCTTTCCGATTGAAAGTTTGTTAAAATTTTCTTCCATATATTTATATGTATTCACTCATGTCCGTCTGTCCACACAATATCTATCTAAGTTCTCAATGGATTTCAATTATGTTTTGTGGAAAGATGGGCTGTTGGCTAGGAAAATTGAATCGATTCCGGTTTAGATCAAGGAATCTTTTTTTGATTGGGAGATATTCTTTTAGTCGAAAATATGCAGAACTGAAACTTATACATATATCTCCCCCTGCACAGTCGCTATTCATGAACTGATTTTCATTCATTCTCAGCGTACGGCCTTTCATTTTAGTTCGGTCAGTTTTTTATGTCAGTCTATTTATTCCTGCAACGCATTCTGACATAACATTAAATGTCTTTTAATTTCAACTTCTTGACACGACTGACCCCATCAACGAGTACTTAATCCCGAGTGTCCATATCAACAAGGACTCGATCCTTATTGTCCGCATCAATAGCCATCTGATCTTGAATCTCAAGATAGTCAGCAACCTGATCCAAATTATCCACAGCAACGATCACTCGAGTTAACATAAAAGGCTAATAATTATTCACTGCAACGATTCGTACTATTTGTCAAAGTAAGAGGCCACTTGATCTTATTTGTCTGCATCAACGATCAATCGATTCTATTGGTGTACATTAACAATTAATAGATCCCAACTGTCTACATCAACGACCACTCGACTTCAATCGTCAGCAGCAACGAGCAGGCAATCCTAATTGCCCACAGTAACGACCACTCAATCATAACAGTTCACGATCAGCGACCAATAACTGTTGACTGTTCACGTCAACGACCATTCGATCCCAATAACCTGCAGCAACGACCACTCAATCCAGGTTGTACGCATCGATTAGCACTGAATCTCGATTGTCCACACTTTCCAGCCCAGAACTTGAACATAGTTTTATAATATTCCCAAGACAAATTTAATTGCAATGGTGAATTCTTAGTATCAGGATGGAAGTCACAGAAGAAGTAAAAACTGATAACTTTGTACATCGGATTGGTTAATTAAAATCATGGCAAGTTCCAGGAATATTTATTTATTACTGCGATAAATGTCCATCTTAACGCGAAATATTCATTAAGCTTTGGACTTATAGAAAATCCGATCTGCGATTTATGTAGGCTTAGCTCCGTCGTGGACCAGGATCAACCACTTCTTCAAACTCTGAGTATAATCGTTGAAAGGGTTCAGAGTTCATCTTGCAATAAACGAAAAGACAGACCCCCTAAAAATTCAAATGATTTGACTTTTAATTCTTTCTTTAACTTCTAGATTTTATGTTTTAACAAATACATATTTATTAAGCTTAGTTTTATCTGCCACAAGGCCACAGTTTCAGAGCGTCAAAAAGAAAGAAGAAAATAGAGAAGATGAAATTAAAAAAAATTAATTTAATGGCAAATAATAAAGCTATAATTCTATTCTAGCCAAACAACTTTAAACCATAAAATTCGCCCTTGAAAAAACTCTGCGTTTTAAAATATTCCATTCGATTTTTTCAGGATTTCTTTAAATTTTGTTCTAATTATATTTGTTCTGTCTTGCGTTCAAAGCGACGAACATTCATTAAAAAAAATCCATTTCGCTATAACACTAAAAGAAGCCATGATCTCTTTATTCGAATATGCTCGAAGATCGATTCCTGTGATGAATGTCGTCTGAGGAGAAGTTTTACCTTTTAGTCTTCTAAAAAGCAAATGAAAAAGAAATAAAAATTATTGTTGATCTTTGTATAAGAAACAAAACACCTCACGACATTTCCATAAAGGCTTGTTAACAAATATTTCCATCACGAGAAAGCAAGAAAGGAAAAAGAGGAAACATTACAAGTGACAAATAGAAGGCATTCTTGCACCGTAAATTGAACTGTTGAAGATAATGGGCCATTAATATGATTTTTTTTATTTAAACATGTAACCAAACTCAAATTCATGTTGGAAGCTTTAAAGGACGTTGAATAACGATGTCTTTACATAAAAAATTCCAATCCAAAAAAACAAACAAACAAACAAACAAACGAACTAAAAGCATTCAGAGAGCGAATACCTCTGCCAATGTCATAGACTAACTGAAAATTGAATTCAAATCTGTTGAAAATGTAGCTACAGTGCAGAAGAGGTGTCCACAAGTTTGGACTTTCGATGTTTCTTACTATTGCATTGAAAGACAAATATTATTTCTGAAAAAAAATCAAAAAACTATCAATGAAATTCATTGTACACAGATAGACAGGAGCGGCTACGTATACATATATGACAAAAAATATGAAAAAATATCTTTCAATCGAAATGAATTACGTGATCCAACCCTAGATTTAACCAATTTTTGCTTTGCACATTGCCCACTCTTCCCACCGAATTCATTGAGAACTTTTAGAGATATTGTGTGGACAATCAAACTGAGTGAATATGAATTCGTATTATAATAAAAAAAAAGTTCTGTTCTATCCAAAGGCTAACGTCAAAGTGGTGAATCGCGGTAGTGGTTCACCATAACTCAGGAAATCAACCTTTTTCGTCTTTGTTCTTTAAAGGGTTTGTCGGATCAGGGGGTTGTAGGATAAAAGGGATTTGCCGGATTAAAGGAGTTACCAGATTGAAGTGGTTGCTGAATTATAAGGTTTTCCCCATCAAAAGCATTGCCGGATTAGCTAGAGGGACGTCACGTGTCATAACCGATGGACATCACGTCTCACAACATAGATCCCCAGAGATCACATAAGAAAACGAGGCCAACAGAACACAAGATGGAGGGATGAATTAGACAGATTCGGGAAATGCTGGCTCCACGACGCCATGATAGATAATTGTGGCGAACCCTGGGGAAGGTCTATGTCCAACGACGGACATTAAAAGACTGATGATGATGATGATGATGATGATGATGATGATGATGAATACAAGCGTCTGTCCAGGTAAATGAAACCAGCGTAAAA
>OY735221.1:48442622-48562622 GCA_963457665.1 Thysanoteuthis rhombus
TTTCAATTTTCACAAAGCCCATCTCATCGAATATATTTATGACCCCTTGACACGCAGATGTATCGAAGTAGTCCCTATATCCCAATGCAATATGATAACACAAAGGTGTGGACATTTCCAGACTATAAACCCTCTAAATGCATTGATTTTAAAACAGAATCACCTAAATACAATACATTACAAAATAAAGATACAAGGAATTGGCTAATACCCAAGAGTTCATTTAAGACGTTGTATAAGTACACATACCACCCCTTTAAGAAAAGAAAAAGAAATCTTATCCACTATTAACTAAAAAGATTAAGAACAACACATCTTACTTCCACCGCCTCATATTTGTCAGCACATATCCACTAAATGCTAGAACCAACTCTCCATTGTAAAAAAAAAAAAAACAACAAAAAACAACCGTCGGAACTTTCTTGAGACCTGACTATTTTCATCCTGACCCCTTCTTTCACTGCCCGTTCTTATCTAAGACAAGTCTAACACACAAACACAGATACAGACACCATTTGACCTCTCCTCTCATAGACCTTTATTATTTCAGACCAAACTTGACTCTCAACGATACAGATAAAAACACCTCTCCTCTCACTCCTATTAAACAACTCACAAAACATAGACATCACCATTTCTTTCGTCACACTCAAACATGTAAACGTCATACAGCTTTCTCTGAAAAAGATGGCTGGCTACCATTGGAATGCATCGAAAACACGCTCACATAGTAGTAAGAACTTTCTTCTCTCTTTATCCTTCAATTGTCATTTTCACCAACATAAAATAAGAATTTAAGTATACAGACAGAAATTGTTCGACATATTTTGCTTGTAAAGTACATAAAGGTAGGATAGGGGGGTCCGTGAGACGAAAAAGATGCGTGGGCATCAGGCTTTTCTACTGTTGGATAACCATTCTCAGACCTCCATAGTCAACGTACATCTATTTTGTCGGGGTGCCCAATGCTGATAGTATTTGCATGCAAGCTGTTATATATGTCAATATGCAATGCTCAATTTCTTTGAAACGCCAGACTTGTGAAGGGTTCTATACCCAACTGATAGATGCATGAGGACAGGTGATCTGGACGTATAAACTTTATAAGTAGACAAGGACTTTCTCTAGGCACTGACCTGGGCACCCAGCCTGCTATACTGTCGAGTCAATACTCTGAGGGATACCAGACATCTAAAGTCAGCATCTACTCCATCAGAGCGTCTAGGATCTCTGCATTAAGCTACGGGCAGCTGTATTATCCAATGTGCCTGCGTCTAGAAATCGCAGACATCCATATTATCCTGAGGTTCTGTGCCTTAAGTTGCAGACGGTCGTACAGATCCGATTTTCCTCCAGTGGGACGGTAAAACTCTATAGCCAGGTCGGCATATATCAAGTAAAGATTGTTTACGCTTCGTGGTCAAACCACAGGTAAGCCCTACTATCGGAATACTCCCACAAAGGGGTGGCAGTCCCTTACAGCAAGCTCGCATCTCCCAGGATAAGAACACTCCTGTTAAAATTACGACCTTGAAATCCTACCACCTTGGTAGACCATACGATGCCAACCCTCGGTTCAAAGATTGGGGTGGGCCCTGGGCAAGCTGGCATCGTCATAAAAATCCATTGCTAAGGCTGGAAGGAAAATCTGCAAACAGATCCGGTCATCTATGGTCCTATTGATGTGACAATCTCCTCTAACTATCTTTGCTCATTAATCCAAGCCTTTCCTTTATTCATATATATATATATATATATATATATATATATATATGTTCGTGAAGTGATCCAACAGGATGTTGATGGAAATGACAACTGGAGGGTGAAAAGAAAAATTCAAGAGACTGATATTACGTCTCATTTTTACTATTATTTCGTGGGCATGTTTCGATGCATTTTGATGGGAGCCAAACATCTTTTTCGAAGTATATATTTTCAGCGGTTCACAGAAAGATTTTCTGTTTACATGTTGTGATTCTGAAGAGAGAAGTGAGAATACATGTGTTGTTTGATTGTTTGGTTGGAGGAGAGGTGTTTGTATCCGAGTAGATAAGACCAAATGTTACTCTCATCTTCACAGATACAAACATCTCCTATTTCAAAACTAAGTTCAAACCAAATGTTACTCTCATACCCAAATTGCCCACTGAATAATAGATAAATTGAGATGAATCACAATGAATTATTCATATGACATTTTTCTCTCTTCTCACCAAAATATGATGCAACTTTTTTTTTATCTGCCTCAAACAAGTGTAAACTCTGACAGAGCATTGTCTGGATGAGGAATATTACATAATCGCTTTTAGGATTTGCTATTCTGCAGTGTATTCGGTCGTATGGCACGGAGCCCCTTCATTCATGTTGATAAAATATTCAACAATATTATTCACAATGCATGCAGTGTTTGTCCGAATAGTTAGTTTTTCTATGAGATAAATTTTCCTTTGTTTTTCTTCAGAATATTCAGCGGTTAGTTACAAGTTGTTCAAAATGTTTGGCGTTATTGTTGATCCATTTATCTATGACTGTTTCCCATAGCTGGTCAGAGTTCCCAAATTTCCTTTATACCAGTTTAACCTTTATATATATATATGTATATATATATATATATATATATATATATATATATACATGTGTGTGTGTGTGTGTGTGTGTGTGTGTGTGTGTGTATTTACGTGCATATTTTGGAGAGGAAACAGATATGATTTGTAAGCATTAAAGAAGGTTATTCTTCATCACAATGATGCACGAACTAATACCAAAGGCGTCATAGAGGCAATCGGCTAGGTACAAATGTTTGATATACCATGTTCTCCTGACCTTACTTTAACTGTAATTTGTTTAATCATCATCATCATCATCATCATCATCATCATCATCATCATCATCACCATCATCATCATCATCATCATCAGGATTCGCAACACCTCTCTATCATAAGTGCCGATACTTTCTGATACTAGTTTGCTTCGTCTCTCCATCTTGTATTCAGCTGGTCTCGGTTACGCATATGATATCTAGGGATTGATGTTGTGAGTCATGTTGTCCATAAGCAGCCCATTGCAATTTGAGTTTTCTAATAGATTCTAATGTAGGACACCTGCTTTTCCCCTGATATATTGTGCTGTCTTGTGATCTCTCAGTGTGAGGCTGAGCATCCTATTTATTCACTCTCCCACCAGAGCAAATGAAACACAAGGTCAAGCTTAGCGTGGGGAAAATGAGCTTCAGCCGACGCAACTGCAGTTATGAAAGCATCAGGACGAGCCTGACCTGTCCCTCTTCGTGCAACGGAACACTACTGCTCCGGGACTCTATCTATTCCCTCTCCCACCAGAGCCAAATGCGACACAAGGTCAAGGTTTTACGTAGAGAAAAAAGAGCATTCTATCGAAAAAAGCCCCAACTGACGCAACTTTGATCGCAAAACAACCGTGGTTGCTGAAGCAACTGCAGTCATGAAAGCGTCTGGATGAGCCCGACCTGTCTCTCTTAGTCCAATGGGACACTGCTGCCCCGGGGCTCTATTTATTCACTCTCCTACCGGAGCAAAATGTGACACAAGGCCAGGGCTTTACATCGGGAAAATAGGATCACCCCATCAAAAATAACTCCAGCCGACACGAAAAGGCCAGAAAAAAAGTAGGGTTGAAATCATATTTATTCTTTCATGCTTCTCAGTTTGCAGCTCAGTCTCTTGGTAAGGTTCCATGTTTTAGCTCCATAGTTGACATTTGGGAGGTTGCATTGGTAGTATACTCTTCTTTTTAGGGCATATGGGATTTTTTTATCCTTCAACGTTGAGCTTAGTCTTTCGAGGATTTCATGAAGACTCATTGTCTTAGGTAGATGTAGTGGTCCGCTTTCTTTAGTTCTGCTTTTTCGATTTCGATTGCTGTGTGTTTGTTTTCAAGGTGTTTATTGCACATAAAAACATTAAAAAATCTTGTATTGTACAGAAGTCAAAAATTACATCAAAAGAGTAATACATCAGTAAGATATATCTCAAAGGCTCACCAGAGTTGATTATTTTTGGATCTCAAAAACAGATGCAAGCTGGCCTTTCCACTGGAAATTATCAACGCTGTATATTGCCATAAAAATCTCAATTTTCCTCACCCTTTATTATCCCTTGCTCTGCAAATGACCGTTACTATCTATAACTATGCTATGAATTTTGTTTTTATCTTTTGTTACGAAAAGAATCACCTCTAGTGAGTGTGAGACAAATGAATTACTCTTTTGATGTAACTTCTGATTCCTGTACAAGATGGGATTTAATTAAAAAAAAACGAGAAAATTGACCCTCAAACTGAGAGATGGTGTTTCATCAACATTGCTGGGGCGCCATGTTACTGTGACTTGTTTATGAAATCCCCGAAAAGGTTACATGGTAAACAACTATGATCCCAACAAGCGAAAATTTACACGTAGCACAATAATAACAAAGTATATGTAAAACATAAAAATCATCGAAGAGATTACATTAACAGATATTGGAAAAAGAGTGACTGTTTAGTGTTTAAAGTTCCCTAGACTGTGAATATATATATATACATATATATATATATATATATATATATATGATAATTGTGTCATTCACAGACAGCTGTTTCGTTGAATTACAACTCATATGTGTGGCTAAAAACCATCCAGTACCACGAGGAAGGATCGAAACCTTCGCTTCAAACGCAGAGGCTGGCATTTTAACCCTGCACCACGCAGAACTGGACGGCCAGTATGACCGAATTTAGGCGATGTATTTACTTTAGCACAATTCACCATCCACCAGAATGCTCCATTCCAGACTCGGAAGAGCATTGTTTTATAGCTTATAATGAACGAGTTGCCCTACTTAAAGAGTGCTCAACCCTGGAGAGGGAAGCGTTTATCATAATAATGATTAATAATTAATAATTGCGTCATCCTAATTCATCTGTCATCCTAATTGTGTCATATATATATATATATATATATATATATATATATATATATATATATATATATATATATATATATATATATGGCTGCATGTTTTCTTCAATACATATTTCATTAGAAATGACAAACAAGGAGGATCTTTTAAAATTTTTTTTACTACTATATATATATGGTTTCTTTTGCTTGTTTGTTGGAAATACACAGTGCTCCATGTTTTAGAAGAGGATTATAACATAATTCAATAAATCAGAGCTTGTAATAATTGTTGATTTCATTTTCATCAAAATTGATAATTATATATATATATATATATATATATATATATATATAACATGGCTTCACAGACGAAGATTGTTGAGAAAGATTGCCACACCAATAGGACCATACGTAGTTGGGTCTACTTGCAGATTTTTCTTTCAGTCTGAGTAATGGATTTTTACGATGAGACTTTCTATCCAAGGAACATCCCTTCCTTTAAACGAAGAGTGTGCATCACGTGATCCATCCAGGGGGTACAGATAGGAGTAGGATTCCAAAGTCGTAGGTTTGACAGGAGTGTCCTTCTCCAAGGCAGACGCGCGATTACTGCTGGTGTCTGTCGCCCCTTTGCTGGACTATTCTTGGACGAGGTCTTTCTTGACCGTAGAGTGAACAATCCGCAGTTGGTAGATACCAAGCTGGCCATAGAGTTCTACTGTCCTGTTGACGGCACAGGTGCCAGCAACTTTAAGCATAGAAGCTCTGGATACTATAGCTGTCTGCATTTTCTATATATGTGTATATATATATGTATGTATGTGTGTGTGTGTGTGTGTGTGTGATTAAATACGGCACTAATTGCGTATTTCAAAGTTGACCAACCATCTCTACTTGGAAGATTGGCGGAATATAACCATTTCACTGTCTCTTTTATATATACACTTTTCTTTATGTATGTTTGCGAAAAGACAATAAGAAAGCTTTTGACTTTGAAGTTTTTCTTAATCTTCTTGTTTTGTTTTATCGAATAGACGATCAAATTGCGGCCCTATTTCAGAAAACAGACTACAGGGAAGGAATTACCAAGGCAAAAATTTGCGATATAAAAAACAACAACAACAACAAAAAAAACAATGTGAATCATCTTCAAGTCCGACTGTCCGAATGCAAGATGAATATTTTCCGGTCAGCATTCATTCGACAATTGACATTCTCTCTGAAAGAAACAGTCTATTCATTGATTGATGTTAGTTTCTTTACGATGCATATACAATAAATTATCTCTGTCTTTATGCAGCATGTCTCGTCAGGACGTGGTCGATCATGGTTCTCCGCAGTTGTCATTATGTACCTCAAAACACGTGCATATGAATTCATGTATTTATTAATATAAATCCCTACTTGACGTTCTGTGGGGACATTTTCAGAGGAAAGTATTTCATCTCATATCTTGTCACCCATTAAGCATCATTTGACAATGCAATCAAAATCTAGCACGATATGAATACAATCATTATTGATACGTGTTGAGTACTTTCCATCCGAATCTTCAAGATGTTCTGAAATCTGAAACTTTTGAAAAGCTAACGTTTGATGAAGAAGAAAAATTCTAGTGCACAAAGGAGGTGAAACGGCCTTTTAAATGGCTTTAAAACATTCTTCACACAACAAAAATAAATCTTTTTTTACAGTATCTAATTAATTGGATGTAACCATACAATTAAATTGCAAGATTACGCTCCTTATATTACAGATCCCCGTCTTCGATGTATCTCATTATATATATGCAAATATTCCGAAATTGGGAAAATTATGAAATCTGAAACTCTTCTTGTCCCAGCTATTTTGGATAAGGGGTACTAAATCTGTATATCCATTTCTTTCTCGTTATGTGCCATATTCTTTCA
Organism: Thysanoteuthis rhombus; assembly: GCA_963457665.1. Lineage (NCBI taxonomy): Eukaryota > Metazoa > Mollusca > Cephalopoda > Oegopsida > Thysanoteuthidae > Thysanoteuthis > Thysanoteuthis major. The sequence continues at coordinate 48,449,453 of OY735221.1, forward strand.
GGAGTTGACGACCATGGCTATCCACAGGTTCCTTCGTATTGTTTTCTCAGCAATTCTAACTCCTTTACGGTCTCTCTTTGTCTTCCATTTGCTAAAACCCTTCAAGTAGGTTACCCACTGCCTGCCTCTGCTTCTATTGCCTTCGTTACACTCTGCGAACGTCTCCAAGCTTTCCTTCCTCATTTCGTGTCCCAGAGATTTCGACTGTCTCTTTCAGATGATTAACAACGTTTTCTTGTAGTTCCCATACCACTTAACACCTCCTCGTTTGTCACGTGTCCCGCTCACGGTATTCTCGACAATTGTCGATAAAACCACACGTTGGTTGCCTCAAGTCTTTCCTTCATTTGTGATGAAATTGTCCAGCATTCACTACCGCCGTATAGAAGATGAGATATAATATAGCAGTACAACTCTCTTTTCTTCGTTTCCAGTGTTATTCTTCGATTTTCGCTTGCTCAAACAAAACATTACCTACGTAGAAATCAGCGATATGAACGACGAAATATGTGAATAAATTTCGCGCCCGCCAACCTAATTGCCAGATAAATATTTCCTATGGCCAGCATTTATTCGACCACCAACGTCTGTTTGTAAAAAGAGATAATGTATTTATTGATTGATGATCATGGTTCTCCACAGTTAGCTTTCTTTGCATTTATTCATTAAGGTTGGATTCTTCAAAACGTTTACTCCCCAAATAATAAGTACATTCATGCATCTAGAAATCACTCAGAGAGTGCAAAACTCTGCCAATATCATCCTCTAACTAAAACCTGAATGAAAATCAGTTCATATATAGCAACAGTACAGGATAGGTAAATGTGTAAGTTTTGATTCACTATATTCCATCTAATGTACACACCTTCTTATTTCATTTGTTCCTTGAAAAAGATCAAAAGAGATTAAAAGGCTTTATTTTACCTACTTGGATGGGTCAAAAGTGAACAGCAAGCTTTTTGACCCACTCAAAGGGATCAAATGTGAACAGGAGGCTTTTTATCTACTCAGAGGGGTCAAAAGAGAGAGACTTTTCCCTCCTTTCGAAAGGTCAGTTGTAATGGAAGACTTCCTCTTCCCCAAGGATTCGCTCCACAAACACGTTTATGTTTCTGTCCTGTTTGGGCTTCTTCAAGTGAAGAAGGCGGATTAGTTCGCCTGAAGAAGCCTTAACAGGGCCGAAACGTGTTTATAGCGAATCCTTATTCCATTATATTTTAAGGTCTACTCTAAATCAACTCAATGTTTAATGTGAAATAACTATCAGTTAAACCCGGGAAATGTTTGTTTCCATGACTGAACAGTTATATAACATTTTGTCAGAGATAATTTCCGCCCAAATCACCAGTGAGAGTGCTTGATGACTTGATATAGTCTAACTGGAGTTTGTCGGAAAAAGTATTGTTAAAAATAAAAAAAAACTTAAAAATCGATACAGTATTCCCCAGGAGGATGAATAAATTTGTCCTTATTTTTGCTTAATTGAAAAACAGTGTTCTCATTCGAAACAGAATCGGCAAAATGTTTTTTCTTGTTTCGTTTTTCGGAGTTATTGTGTTAATATGGTGGTTGCAAAGATCGTGTGGAGTGGTTTATGAGCACATTTTATTCTGTGTTCTTTTTTAAACGTAGTGTAATAATACAGTAGGTGGATGTTTCGTTTGATTGTATTCTGATTTTGATTATAATTATTTTATATACTTGCAATATGCTAGTGTTTGGTTTGTATATTGTTATTATTGCATCGCCTGAATATGTTTGGGTATCGAAATTATATTTGGATCGAATTAATTGTTGTTACTGTGGGTAGAGTGTAGATTCGTATAAGTTAGTTGTCAGGTGCCTAGGTAGCAGTGCGATGGTTTCTGGCTTAACTAGTGGCAGTATCAGGTCATTAGATGTGGGCTCATGATTCTGTACAAATCTCAGACCAAATTGGCTTGTACATACTACACATCCTAGAAAGAATCATTAATAAAACTGGAGGAAGGCTATAAAAAGATGATGGTTTGTTAGCTGTAAACAACAGCCATTGGTTCCAGAACCAGTAGACTGCAAGAGAAAATCATTAATGCATTCAAGTATATAGACTTTAAAACTGAAATTATGTTCGACATAAAAGTTGTGAATTTCTTAGATGTTTACCATAACCTGAACGATAGCGCGTATCGACCATATTCAAAAGATGACCAATATCAGCATTAAATCAAATCACCTATTAGCAGTACTTAAACCGATCTCTAACTCCACGAATACTAGAATTAATAATAATCCCCCCCATCTTTGATTTAAAAAAACAATTATGCAATAACGCATTGCAAAAGGTTAAAGTTCAATTACAAATAAAAAATTATAGAATGCATACATAACAACACCAATAATTTAAAAGCAAGGAGAAGAGAAGAAATAGGAATAGGAGAATCATTTGGTTAAACCTTTCTTAGAGCAAACTCATTGTTATCAAAATTGTAAAAACTTGAGAAGATAACCCGCAGCTCAACGTCTAGCAGTATCTTCTGTAACTTGTCTTCGTTCCATTTATCTGGGAGGTAAAATAATTCAAGACGGATAAATCACAGCGTTTTATTGGTCAAATTGAAAATTACAGAATTCTGTTTCTATTACATTACCTGAAAAATTCAATGTATAGAAATGGGAAAATGCATGTGTTTATGTGTATGTGTGTGTGTGTGTGTGTTTACGCACACAGTGGAGACCGTAATGAATTCCCACTAATAGACGAGAATTTCCCCAAATAAAATCTACTACACATTATTAATAGTTTGGATACTATTCTTCATAAGTAGGAAATTCACTAGTTATAGGTATGATGGTTCCTATATTGCGCGGCAGAGAGTAGTAATGGTTGTTTGTAGTGTGTTGTGAGAAGATGTCTCTGGAGATGTTGAAGGAGGAAGGGAGATGTATAGTTGTCATGACAGCATTGAGGATATACACACCAAGTATAATTATGGACGCAGATATTAAACTGAGTAAAAAAGGCGCACACAAGTATTTCGACGAACAAATGAAACTTACATTCAATGCATAGACATTTATGACAATACCGGACTGGAAATGGAATACATGTATGAAAACATCGATACGGTCGATCGTGTAAAAAAGAGGCCTGTTTAGTTTAGAGTGTTGCAATACATAAAAATGAAAAATAGGAAAGAATTTAGGAACACAACGGGTCTAATGTCTCTTGGTTTATCTTTCAAATGGAGTCTGATTAGTAGAGCCTATCATAATGAATGATATATTTGACCAAGATGGATTATCAAATGGCAGTTCAGATTAAGAGCAAGAAAGAGCTAAAAGGGGCGAAATAACAAATGAGAGTTTAGAGAGAAGGAAAGCCAGACGGTAACCGGCTAGAGAACCGGGAGAAATGAATCATTGGAGACGTGCGTTCAGAGCTTTTATAGAGAGTAGTCGTTGAATGTGACGTATTGAATATTTAGCTACGAATAGATTTTCGTACTAAATCTTTACTGAAAGTAACGAGGGCCCCACAACAGAGACACTTTAAAAATCAGCCACAGTTGTGCCAGAAATAGGAATAGTATTATAATTTCATACAATAAAAAAGTAATGAAATCTAATAAAAATAATGACAATAACAAAAGCAATAGGAGCTCAATGATATCATCATCATCATCATCAGTCTTTTAGCGTCCGTCGTTGGACATAGACCTTCCCCAGGATTTGCCACACTTCTCTATCATGGGCGTCACGGAGCCAGTACTTCCTGAACTTATCTAGTTCATCTCTCCATCTAATATTTTGCCGGCCTCGGTTGCGCATATGGTCTCGGGGAATCCAACCGACAGTAAATGTAACTGTACGAACAAAAATACATGACCTGTAAATAATAAAGACACTATCGAGAACTACATGTACTTAGCAACAATCACTACAACTGAACAACTGAATGTGACCTCTAAGTAGCCAATAGTGCATTGTAACAAGGGGAATATAATTGAGGCGCCCTTAAAAATTTGATCCCTTATTAGGGCCAATGACCCTATGTAGATCTTGTGTAGACAATAGCCGAAAATCCCACCCGTAGGGTGGTTTTCCAGATATACGATACTCTATTTTTATGTGTCTGTGACTCACGGTTCTAAAACTATATTTTTGGATGGTCTGTGACAGATAAAGACGTTTCGATGATATTCCTGAAAGAAAGGAAATGGCACAATAATAATAATAATAATAATAATAATAATAATAATAATAATAATAATAATAAACATGAAAACCAGGGTAGTACCGGTCTAGTGGGCGCACTAGGAACTTTCCCCAAAACGCTGAGGGTGAGACTGGAGGAGATCGGGATTAGGGGAAGGATAGAGACCGTACAGACCACAGCACTACTGGGAACTGCACGGATACTGAGGAAGGTGCTAGAGATATAAGGACTGCAACGAATTGTAGCTCTGTCATGATATGCGAAAGAGAGAGTAGACGTTAGCTGAAGACCTGAGGAGACTTATTGTCACTCAGCCTTCAGCGATAACCACTGGGCAACCGGTGTGAAACTGTAAATCGCACAATTACTGCGACCTATGAGTAGTAGGAGAAGAGGGCTGGAGACTTGAGGAGACTTGCTGTCACTCAAACTCCAGCAGTTACCACCAGGCAACTGGTGTGAGATTCCAAATAATAATAATAATAATAATAATAATAATAATAATAAGAATAATAATAATAATAATAATAATAATGAATGCAGTCAACTAGCCCAGAAGGAGTACAAACACAAAAACACAGTGAAGTAGCAACAGTGATACACTGGTAACTGAGTAAACGAATGGGATATAACCATACGGATAGGTGGTACCAGTACAAACCGAAGACAGCCCTTGGGAATGGAAACCACTAATTACTTTGGATTTTGACATCCAAACAAACCACCTCATCCAGGCAAGAAGACCAGACCTGGTAATCGTAGACAAGAAGAGAAAAACTTGCCAAATAATAGACATGGTTGTGTCTCTAGACCATACAGTAAAGGGAAAGGAGAGTGAAAAACTGGAAAATTGGCAAGAGAACTGAAGAAGATGTGAAACATGAAAGTCAGGGTAGTACCAATAATAATAGGCGCACAAGGAACTGTCCCTAAGACACTAAGGGCGAGATTGGAGGAACTCTGAATAAAAGGAAGACTGTATAGACCACAGTACTGCTAGGAACCGCACAGATACTGAGGCAAGTACTAGAAATATAAGGTCTACGACGGCAAATGTTTGCAGTAGCCTAACAGAGGAAGGAAAATGGATGCGGAGGTGTGAACCAGAGCACTGGCGTGATAGGCGAAGGAGAGATGAGAAGAGACCTGAGGAGACTAATTGTCACTCCACCTTCAGCGACAACCACTGGGCAACCGGTGTGAAACTGTAAATCGCAGAATTACTGCGACCTATGAATACTAGGAGAGAACGGCTAGAGACTTGAGGAGACTTGCTGTCATTCAAACTCCAGCGGTTACCACCAGGCAACTGGTGTGAGATTGATGATGATGATGACGATGATGATGATGATGATGATGATAATATGACCAGTATTTTAAGAAAAAAGGCCAAGGATACAATAATGAAATAAAGTCATATTTAGGGGACCTCATTAGATGAATTGTCATGTTGTAGAGAAGCAGCGTCTAGCATCATCTTCTGTAACTTGTCTTCGTTTCATTCATCTGGGAGGTAAAATAATTCAAGACAGATAAATCACAGCGTTTTATTGGTCAAATTGAAAATTACAGAATTCTGTTTCAATTAAATTACCAGAATAATTCAATGTATAGAAATGGGAAAATGCGTGTGTTTATCTGTATTTGTGGGAACATGTGTGCGCCTGTGTGTGTTTGTGTGTGTGTGCGCACACTGGAGACCGTACTAATTTGATATCATTTACTCGTGTTTCTGGGTTCGAGTAGATTCTCTACTTCCTTTTACTTCTATTTTCCATGGTTTAGTGCTCGACATTGGATAAAATCTCTCAATGATTAGCAATAAATTTTTTTCCTTGTTTTTTTTTCGTATTGAAAACTTTTGTTCACGTGTCTTTCTTTACAACAATCAAAAGTGAAAGTGTTCAGAGACAAAGAACACACCTGTTAGTTTTTTCAAAAGTCCTACCGATAAACGAACCTTACTTACGACTTTCTTTTTCCGATTTTATTTGGAAAGAATAAACACCTCTCAAAAGTTTCCAAGAAAAAACAAAACACAACGTAATAATTAATCTCCATTGTTTAGAGCAGGTATTGATACATTGTTAATGTGTATTCTACAAGTAATGGATTTTTGGAAAACAAAACTATCACAAAAACTATCAGTTTTTACATGGGTCTGGATGGCTATGTATGTATTTATGACGCGTACAGGCCGTGCCAACGGGGCTCGGAGGTGAGAATTCGAACACCTACTACTTATTACACCAATAAGAAAGTTTTGTTTTTAAATTCCCTGCCTGAATAGGGTTTTAGTGGGTGTAGAGAGAAATTTACAATGTACGTTCATGCTAAATTATTCCTTCTGTGCCAGCGTGTTTCTGTTGAAATCCAGGATTGTTTTAGCGATCACTGCCCAAACGAAACAAAGGCGAATTCTTTTCATTGATCACACTCAACAAGACTTGCTTCCAAAGTCGTTGGTCCCGTGACAGATTCTATTAAGTGTTTAGCCAGACGTGTTTTCTCTTATTTTTCGTTTGTTCTGAGATCAGATCGGTCTAATAAAAGATAGCAAATAAGATACATTTAACAGAAAGCATTACAATTCTTTGGTTGCATAACTTACAAGAAAATTAAAAGACTTGAATTGAGGATTGGCAATCTTTACTACAAGGCTGGCTGCATCAATACTGTTCACTCCTCTCTTTCTGAACTCTGAATGGCTTCGCTAATATGTCTGGAGAATATTTCATCTTTTTTAAACACAGCTTTTCTCTAAATGATAAAGATCTTTGAATTTAGCCATGGAAGAGGATTGATTGAAATTGTATCTAGATATTTTTCTAGATAAATGCCATGTAAATCTGGACAATTCTAGATATAAACCGAATAGTTCAATCTTGCATCCATAGCTTTCCACTCACTACATTTCTTTTTCATTCTCTCTTTTTTCCCTCATTTTCTCTCACCCTTTCCTTCGTTGTTTGATGACGTGAGAATAGAATCAATCTTTCTCTTTTCTTCTCTTTCTCTTATCATCATTTTCATTATATGACTTTTCTACAAAGAGTCTCATCTTTACAAGTCTGAACTAGACATCATTGTTGTTAGGTATGAAAATAAAGTAGGAGTTTGGCAATAAGCAACATGTTCATCCGTCCGTCACAACTTTGCCGACTTTGAATTTTTAAAACGGTGTATTTAATCCATTTTTAATTTCAATTTGTTTTCGTTTGATTAAGTATTGTCAGTATTATTAAATTTGACTAGTTGTTATCTTCATCTTAATTTTAGTTGCTTTTTATCGCAATCGTTGCCTCAGACTGGTCGTAGAATCACAGCCTGAGTCCAATGTTGTGATAAAAAACAACTAAAAATTGAGACGAAAGTAAAAATTTTCAAATTTCTTATTTGAAATTTGTCTGTTTCACTTAGGTGGACTACTGTCTCTTCTGGTATTTTTCACCTGATCCACTCTCTCAACATCTTCTGATGTTTTGTTTATACACCGATCATTTCAATTTCTATCGCACAATTTTGTTTGTTTTATCACTCTGTAGTATCCTAGGTAGACCGCACGCTATGGTAGAAATGTCAAGGTAGCCCGAATACCATAGTAGAAATAGACCTGTATAACGCATGCTCTAGTAGCATTAATGGTTGCATCATTCGCATTTCACAGCAAAATCCTCATTGTTCGACGATCAGGCGGATTAATCTTAGTTCTTTGGTATTTCTCACTGGGATTCTTTTTTCAATTATTAAAAAGCAAAGCAAACACCTGTCAAGAAAAAGCATTAGAATTATATAGCCGAGCTACTGTTGTTGTAATTCAGTTTGTAGATAAACATCATTTATCTTGCGAAGGCAACTCCAAAAGGTCTATTTAATTAAAATCATCAAAAGGCCACACAATAATAATTCAATTAACCTGACATGATGATACACCTGGAATTGAATTACGAGGAATTGATTAGAAATACATACATAGAATAACAGGTCTGATTAGTCAACTTGAAAACCGTCACGTAACCATTGTCTTTTGGCAGTGTGCTATTTGTAAGAAGGAGAGGTCAATGACTCCTCTCGCTTTTTGTTGGGCAGTGGTCACTAAAAAAGTCTGGATTTGAAAGGAACTGACTGACACCAACCAAGGGATCAATTTAGCGTATAGCTGCATTACAAATACAATCCTATTAGGGAAGAGGATTGAAAAGACAAACGAAAAAAAAAAAACGTTTTTTGAGACATAATAAGGAGTTGATAATAATTTAGCCCACTAGCTACATTGATGCAGCCTGTACACTTTATACATTCAACCATAGCCAGCAGGACCGACTTAAAGACTGAAGAAACATATGTTGACAGTTTTGGTGAGAGTTCTGGTTGATGATTTCTAACAAAAGCCGCTAATCAAGAATCTTGCTCAAGTTTAAAAAAATCAAACCATTAAAGTTTTTTTTTTTTGGGGGGGGGGTCAATATCGCGATAGGAAACTTTTATCTCGGCCGAAGGATGTAGAAGAAGTATATGTATTCATCTTATAAAGTTAGGTAGTTTAATAAGAGAGTAAGGAGAGATAAGATGAGAAGAAAGTTAGGTAATTTAATAAAATGGGAAGACGTGAGAAGAGAGAAAAAAGATAAGTCGATAAGAAGGGAGGAAGAAAGTAGCGAGAAAAATTGTTTAATGAGAGGGTAAGAACGAAGAGGGACTGCTGACTGCTATAGATACTATAATTTCACACAAATGGCTCTTTAGATGAACAACAAATACTGTTATGGAACAAATATCAATCGTGTTTTATCTTTAATTTTTTTATTGTTCTTATACCCTGATGTTTTCTGAATTCTGTTTAGGGCACATCGTCTGTCTCCACATTTACTAAGCTTCGCTTAGAACGTCACAAGGCTTCAGAAGTTGAGTTTCCCGTGAAGATCAGTCAAAAATGATCTGTAATGAGAATGTGCTAATCATTGCACCATGGAGTGGCACTGACTTCTCATTAATCTTAGTCTCTTAATGGTATTTTTGTTTCGTCTCCAACCTATGAGGAGTTTGATCACCTTTGAAAAACAACTTGTCCATCAGTTTTCATTGATTGTCCCTTGGAGGCATCATCAACCAATTTCCATTCATTGTCCCTTAGAGAAATGTCATCAGCCAATTTTCATTCATTGTCCCCTAGGGGTACGTTATCAATCAATTACTTTCGATTTTACAATTATGACGGCAGTGTCGATGTTTACAAATTCAGCGCAAAATCTCTTCGGTCTCATCGAATTATGGTTATGAAAATCAGACAAGAGAAAAATAAGATTGTTATCTGTTCGCAACAACTCTGAATGGTCTAAACATCGAACAGATATCTGAAAAACCAAACAAAGAATAGAACGGACTGGTAGATGTACATCATTTACGTCGACTATGTGTAGAGACCAGGTTTACAATTTAGCTCAATGTAATCATTATTTCATGCCTCAAGTATAGGTCAACCCTTGCTTTTTAATCAAGACATAATTATGCCTCGTCTCCAGGTTTTAAGGGTAACCAAACAACAAATATCTATACATGTCTTCGTTTTTTTTCGGTTTCTCTGATAAAAATTCCCGCTCTCCCGAATGAAAATAATAACCTATCAACCATAACAAAATTATGAAGCTTTATTTATCAAGGTGAACATAACCTAAGATTCTATTTCTATTCATCATTAGAAGAGTCAATTAAGTATAGATGGACCATTCGCTAATCTCTAGATAGTCGACTCTTATGGTGACAATGACAACTATTTCACACAAAAATACATATGAAGATATATTGTTTTATGTATATCGATAATAATTAAACCAGTTTGCACTTCGTGGCTGGGGTGTAATTTCCCTTGAAGCAATAGGTCGAGCAAAAGATAAGTTTGCATTTTGATTGCTGTTCTTCCAAGGCAAATACCGGCGAATTGGTCTAAAAAGATCATAAAAATTTCTCTCTGCTGGTTTGGCTTCGTATTTTACCGTGGCTGAGTAAATCTGAATAATGATAGAATCTAGAGGCTGAAAATGTTATGTGAGAGAAACTGTGGACTAAAACTCATCTAAACTGTCAAAATAGGTTTCTTCGGTTTTCAAGTCAGTCCACCTAGTAATGTATATATATATATATTCATGCACTTTCAAAGGTCGAACAACAAACGAACTGTTTCAACAAACAGGGAAAACGACTTTAGTAACTTACCATGCGATAAACATGAGGATAAGAGCAATAGAATCACTTGGACAACGAACATGGAAAATGACTTTAGGAATTAACCATGCGACTAACACGAGGAGGGGGGCAACAGACGAACTGGGACCACAAACGAGACAACAGTTGTACCATCAAATGACTACTGATCACTACATCCGCTACGTCTCTCGAGAGGAATGGAAACCACCAGGAGGACCGGAAATGCATGATAGGGTACATTGAAATTGCTCATCAGATAACAGGCACGCGGCATCAGAAATTCTCCCGAGTGCCAATTTGGAGTCAAAAACGAAAAATCTTTGGCCGGGTTAAAAACCACATCCGTGGCATAGTTGAGTAATTCTCCAGAGTGACCTAATGTGACAGCCATTATCGAGAATGAGATAGTAACCATCATGCGTATACGTATTACGAGTACAGGTTGCACCAATCAAGCTAAAGGGCTGGATATTTAAGCATTTACTCCTTATTATGTCTACAAAAACGATTTTTTCAAATTCCTGCCCTTAGTAGGTTTTTATTTGGGGGCTCAGATTGCAATGTGAGTTTATGCTAAATTGTTCCCTGTTTGTACCCGCTCGTCTTTTTGAAAATTCAGACCACCTGTTAATTATTGACCACAGGCAAGAGAAGTAACTAATTTATCAATCATACCTCCTTCCGATGCTTCCATTGATCACCCAGACACGACATGCATTCAAAAGACGTTGGTCACATGACGGCTTCTATTCATCATCATCATCATCATCATCATCATCATCATCATCAGTCTTTCTATGTCCGTCGTTGGACATAGACCTTCCCCAGGATTCGCCACACTTCTCTATTGTAGGTGTCACAGAGTCAGTAATTTCTGAATTTGTTTAGCTCGTCTCTCCATCTAATATTCTGCCAGCCTCGGTTGTGCATGTGATCTCCGGGGATCCATGTCATGAGTTGCGATGTCCATCGGTTGTCCGCCATTTGGGCAACAGCCCACTGCCATTTGAGCTTTTTAATGGATTATATGATGTCCCTTACTCTTGTCTTTTCCCAGGTGTACTGTGCTGTTTTGTGGTCTCTCCATGTGAGGCCCTGCATAATTCTTTCATGTGCACATTGCATGGTTCTCAATTTGCAGATCAGTCTCTTGGTTAGTTTCCATGTTTCAGCTCCATAAGTGATTATTGGGAAGATGCATTGGTTATACACCCTTCTCTTTATGATCAATGGGATCTTCTTGTTTTTGAAGGTTGAGCTTGCTCTGCCAAAGGCTTGCCATCCTAGTGTCATTCTTCGCAAACTTGCTTTCAATGTCCCAATGCACTCATACACAGCATATCAGTTTTCGCTCCTTGATGCGACGAAATCCTCGAAATCTGTTCTTCTCATTTGAACTTATGACGAACTGAACAAAACTAAGTAAATACCTAATATAATTAGTAACAGCTCGTCTGTCTGCGACAACAAAGGGGTATTACGAACGCACACAAAATATTATCAAGCCGTGTGTTAACGCGTGTTCATTTGCTGGCTGCTGGTAATATGACTACAGCATCTACTACTACTGCTCCTATTGCTGATGTGATAGTTTTGCTTTTTACTGGAAATAAATACAATGTTTATAGTTAACAATACCTTGCATTAATATTTCGAATTACTGTGTAAAAATACTGACGAAGACCACTGTCTTGGGTTTATCGTTATCAAAGCAGTCGAAATTTACTTATGTCAATAGTATACAAAACCGCTTGTATTCGACATATCCTTCAAATTCGAATAAAAATGTTCATGACGCTTACTTGTCCATATTCTTTTCTAGGTGATCATTTCATTTGGGTAGCACTTGTTTTTCCGTCAAAACCAACATGAAACTACCTAAGTTAATACCTCGTTCTGAAAATTCTTCATAGAATCAATATAATTTCTTTCATCGTCAGCCTACGGGCAGAACCAATCGTTTATTTTCACACCTTGTTAAACTCCTTTTCACAAATCTTCCTATCCCTCAGTCCACACTTTAAGGATTTATTTACCATAGTAGCCCTGCAAAAGAAGACGCACATTTTATGTCAAACAAAACTGATTTTTTTTCAATTCATTTTTATCAGATAGAATAATGACTAATTAATATTAAAGGAACTAAAAACTGTGATGAAGGTAAATGAAATTAAAAAAATTGTTTCATCCTCCGGCTTTTCTTGGGTGTCTTTAGTGTTCTCTACAGCGTATTTTTGGGATCGTCTTCTCTTGAACTCTGAGCCGCTAAACAAACCTATGGCCTCCAAATGAATTCAGTGAAATTAAGTTACATTCCCATTTCTTGGGTCATGCATCCAATACCTTGAATTCATCACACGTCCTGTCTTTATTGAATTTACTGATCCAAGATATCACTCTGACATGGAGGGCAGAATGAGAATATTATACCCTCGTCGATTGAATCAAGGGTTTGTTTCAAAATTTCCAAAAGGGTTTTGATCAGGATGAACGTCTGAAGAAGACCAGAGGGTACGTTGTTACTCAAAACGTTATGACTATAAAAAATGGGAACATAGGAATACATTCGTTCGGATAAATGGGAATAAGAATGATTATTCACCATTTCAGAAATTCAAAAATTCAGTCTTTGCCTTTTTTCAAGATTGCCTGTCAAAAGATATTAAAACCCAGTTAGGAAGTCGATTTTCTGGATGTGAAGTCTTCATGAAAAGTAGGCACTCTTTAACCGGATGATTGTTGTAATGCAATTTTCCTAACTTTATTCCCATCTTTTGCTTTGTGTCGTACTGAGTTCAGAGTAATAGATACCTTTAACAATGCTTCATCTCCAAAAATAAAGACAGTTCTGTCCTCGAGAACTTATCATATATCACGAACAAAAATTCATCTAAATATCTCAGACAAAATCCTTTAGTCATAACGAATGTGATTAGTATTTCTGACGTCTTTACTATTTTTCTTCTGATCTAGTGACAGTTTGTTGATTTTCCTCTTCAATCAGTTCATCTTAATTAAAGAGATGCAAAGAATTTCAAGATTCTTTAACGCTTTCTTCTCTGAAGAGACCTACAGAATGTGAAATTTAATGATATGAATTCTGCTCTCCATAAAACCTTGTCTTTTGTTCGGTCCAATCAAGTTGAAAGAATTCGCAACAAATTGAAAGCTTGAACCCGTTGGGTAATATTGTCAATAAAAGAGAGGCAACATTTTTAACGATCCTCTAATCAAGATTGAGTCGTTTATTCTGCAATCAATAATAGGAAGATCAATATATTGAGGTCATCTAGTGAGTTCGTCAAAATCCATCAACCAAAACTGTCAAAATAGGTTTCTCCAGTTTTCGAGTGGGTCTGGCTAGCTGGCTAGCTCGTTCGCTATGCAGACTGCACCAATAGAGCTAGAAAGCTGGATTTTCCAACATTTACTCAGGATTTAGAAAAACATTTTTCTTCAAGTTCCCCCTATAATATGGTTTTAGTGCAGTAGATTTGCAAAGTAAGTTTATGCTAAATTGATCCAGTTGCGTTCACGCTTGATTTTTAAAAAAAAATTAGACTTTTTACAATCCCAAAAGTAATCCATTCATTGATCACCACTTTTTTTCAAATTGATCACTCCTGCACGGCATACTGCCAAAGGACGTTGCTTACGTGACAGTTTCAATTGTGTGAGCAACCAGTCCAGTTCATTTAGATTTTCTAAAATTATTTTTTAGATCATTTCAAATTATTTTTAGATCTTTCTTTGATACCCAGATATATTGCACCCCCAGAGCTCTGGCACCACAGCAGTTACGGCGTCTGCAGATCACACGCACCGCCTCTGGCAATCGAAACCATTGACGTGGCAATTATATTCCAATAAACGAAACGATTCATTTAAATCTGAAACGTTTGCTCTAACATCTAAGTGTGTCAGTTTCCTATAGAGTAAATGACACTATTATACTCAGATATCATCGTCATTATCATCATCATGAACAGCATTAGCTATCCCCTAGCTCCTGACAGAAATCTTCCCCAAGATTTCCCTAGACCTCTGTATCATGAGCGTCGCGGAACCAATACTTCCGTCACGCCATCTTATTTTTTTGCCGGGCACATTTTTGAATAAGATCTCTGGGATCTACATTTCGAGTCGAGATGTCCAGCGTTTGTCTCTCATTCTTGCAACATGGCCAGCATATTATAAATTTAAGCCTTCTAATGGTTTCAATGATATCTCTGAGTCCTGTTTTTGTTTTTGAGATACTGTGCTGTATTGTGATCCCTCCAAGTGATGTAGAACATGATTCTCTTCTCTGCACGTTACTTGGTTCTCGGTTTGAGGGTTAATCATCGGGTTAGGTTCCATATTATTACTATTCGTTCTGTTAGAAGTCAGGCTATAACGATCTAACCACAACATGGAGTATATTCCAAGCATCGGTTAAATTATTGCATTATCAAAAAATTAGAATGAAATGGTGTTGTTTCAAATGATATTGATTCTTTATAAAGGAAAGTTCTCAGTTTGGGACGTCGGTGGGACGCACGGATAAACTGGTTCCTCATCAAATTTTGGACATTGCTCTATCATGTACATTATATACAGCGTATATTCTTCTGTTTTTATGTCCGTAACAATGGAGTCTTCCACCTAAAAGTTACAATTTTTCTGAGAAAATATCCGCTAAAAAACCATTGGAAAAATGTGATTTAGTAGTTCATTTCATAAAAGAAATATATAACAGAAATGGAATTCGGATGTTTACTTTTTCTTTTCTTTTATTTGGCCTCGATTTCCATAGAATGCCTCTGTTGAGTAGCAGAAAACCACATCGATTTGAGCTCGCCCGAAAAAACTCTTTGTATGTTAATGACCCTTCTCTGATCTATATACATAAATGAAACTATATCTCCAAAAATATCAACCAGCCTCTGTAACTATCACTCTCCTTCATCCACACACACACACACACACACACATATATATATATATATATATATATATATACACCTCGTCCCCATCACGCATGTTTACAATAGTTTATACATAATAGTACAATACATCTATTTAGCAATATTGATTCTTCATCAGATGAAGTTCTTCATTTGTTTTCTGTACTGGTATAGCACTCAGAACGCCGGTTTCCAGCATACAATTAAGCATAACGTTCTCTAGTGAACTGGTTCTGAATTTTGAATGTTATTCTCCTAGACTTGTTGCCTCACACTGATAGATATGGTTCCATAGCCAGGAAGACAAAAGATGGATTCATGCCTTCTACAAGAGTATTGATGCTAAGGAAACATCAACGGCCTCGGCTGGATTTCGAAGTCGACAAACCGATTCTATTTTTCATGCTTCTAACCGTTCCGCCACAGGTACTTCTTTAAAACTCACCAAGTTATACGCCTGTTTTTTTTTCCTCGAAAACAGCTTGCGCGCTCAGGATACCGGTTCCGTACCTAATTTTGAATTCTGATCAAACACATTCAAGCCTGATATGTTCTCCTTCCGTTTTCTGCTTAACCACATACCTTGGTTTTCTCCTGCTCGTCTCACTAACGGCAAATTAGGCAAAACAGCAACTCACAGGATTTCTTGGGCGTCATCGATATGTGGTTTTCGGTTTTTGATTTTCTGCGATTCGAGAGAATCGAAGTGTAAAGAAATCGACGACGTGCTTTCAGCAGAAATCGCCACGTTTTCTGCAACGCATTGCTGGGTTCCAAAGGAATTGGCAGTGATCAAGTCACGACGAATTAAGTTTGAATATTAACAGGATAGAAAACACACTGATAAAGAAAAACAGAAAGCAAGAAAGGAGGAATCTCACCCTCTTCATCTCACGTTTCCTTCTCCCTCTTTCTTTTTCTTTCTTTCTCTCTCCCTCTCTCTCTCTCTCATACGCACACACATATGTATGTACATAGATCCCAGGATCATCATCATCATCATCATCAGTCTTTCAACGTCTGTCGTTGGACATAGACCTTCCCCAGGATTCGCCACACTTCTCTATCATGGGCGTCGTGGAGCCAGTACTTTCTGAATTTGTCTAGCTCGTATCTCCATCTAATATTCTGCCGGCTTCGGTTGCGCATGTGATCTTGGGGGATCCATGTAGTGAGTTGCAATGTCCATTGGTTGTCTGCCATTCTTGCAATATGGCCAGCCCACTGCCATTTGAGCTTTTTAATGGATTCTATGATGTCCCTGACTCTTGTGTTTTCTCAGATGTACTGTGCTGTCTTGTGGTCTCTCCATGTGAGGCTCAGCATGATTCTTTCATGTGCACATTGTATGCTTCTCAATTTGCGGATGTGTCTCTTGAGATCCTGAGATGGTAATACATAAATTATATGATAAAAACATTGTCGTCACTGTATCTAGAATTGTATCTCAACCTCAAAATATCCATCTCACTTCGTATCTGTCTATCCGGGTCTGTTTCTATCTATCTCTCTATCTATCTGAAACTGTCTACCCAAAGTGTCATCTTCAACACAATCAGCATCATCATAAGTTTCTTCAGTTTCCAAGTAGGTCTGGTTGGCTGAATATATTTATGTGGCGCGTACGGTTGTACAGATGGAGAAAGAGAACTGAAAAACATTTATACCTCATTATAAAGAAGACCCCCCCAAGTTTACACGTTTTTTTTTCAAATTCTGGCCTTCTTACTGATCAACACCAAACAAAAGATAAAAGTCATAACATTCATTGATCACCTCTTTTGCCAATTATTCAAATCGATCACACCAACATGGCATACTGCCAAAATATGTGGATCCCGTGACGATTTCTGTTGAGTGACAAACCAGCCTTTGTTCCTGAATGATGCGGTTAATAGGGCTCTTGTGAAGCTTCGATGGGCCTAGCATGTCGGAAGTGGGTTATGGTAAATGTTCACGTGAAATAAGTCGATAAGAGGAGTGACAGCCCCGATGATGCAAGCAAATGGATGATATACTTTTTTCATTATTTTTACCCGAAAAATCTCGACAATTCCTCCTTTGAATTGGTAACGTTCTCATCGCTTATCACTCCAAATGGTGGATAAAATGTTTCCAAACGGTATATTCTGTGGAAACTGCAGTTATTCTGAAATCCTTTTCTGAAAGTATCTAGTAATGATCATAAAAAAAGTGATCATTTGCTCCAACAAACTGTAGTGCCTCACTCACTCTTAGTTCGAAACTAAATACGAAACTAACTACGTACATAGGTCTTTATACGAGAGAGATAAAGCTGTCTCGCATCTTCTAATGTCAATTTCTATAAAAGCCTTAACTCCTGCTTATCAGTGCTTATACCAGGTTTACACATGGAGAAGTTTGCATACTTCTTCAAGCATGCATAATTCTTTTCTCTTTAACCAATATACTTTTCGTATTGGTTTTGTCATTTGTATTTATTGGTGCCGAGGAACGGAGTCGAGAGTTTACACGATACTTAAAATATGTGTGATCCTCTCTACGCATGTGGCATAATCATGGAATAAACGTCTTCGATAATTAGGCGTTGTCCTTCGAAGAAATCAAACTTCCTGTCTCTCCGCTTCATAAATACACAGCAAACGACTTACAGTCCTAGTTAGAGACGAATATCGAATTACTTTGGTATATCTGATAAATAAGGTCTTCTCACTATCCTTCTTATAACTAATTTACTTTGTAATTGTGCCAGTTGATAAGATCGTCCTCTAAATATTACATGTTCCTCCTAAACAATGTATGTACCATTCCTATTGTGCAATTGTTATTTTTGTCTGTTATTAAACATTATCTTTGTCTAAAATAATTGCACTCATCTTTATTTCACATCAAATGAACTTCCTGCCTCTATTTTATCTATTTATTCTATTTATCCAGACTTTCTCTGTTCAATGTCATTCTATCCGTGTGTTACTGCTTTGGACAATGATGGCAAACCCAGTATCTATTTGGCAGCGACGTTCAAAAATGGCGAGTTCGTTTTGTCCAGCCATCTTCTCCGTGGTGTCACAGATATTGGTACCACGCGGTGGACTCAACTTGAAACCCTTTCATCTTTCACATAGAGTAGGGATTCTCAACCTTTGTGTCGACGCCGCCCACTTTCACATAGAAAATATTTTCACTACCCATCTGATAAATGAATATTCAAAAGGGTACCAAAAGTGAACATCATTTGCTGTTTCCTCAATGAAAGTAATGAAAAGTCTTGACATCAAATAATTTGCACACACACCGATTTCCATCATTATCATCATCAGTCTTTGGACATACACCCTCCCAAGGACTCGTCACATCTCTCTATCGTGCGCGTCGCGAATTCAATATTTTCTGAACCTGTCAAGTTCGTCACGCCATATCATATTCTGTCAGCCTCGATCGTGCATTTGATCTCTGGGGATCTGAGTTTTGAGTCGTGATGTCCATCGGTTGTCTGCCATTCATGAAACATGGCCAGCCCACAGCCACTTTTCCTGATGGTTTCTATGTTGTCACAGATTCCAGTTTTTCCCTAACATATTGTGTTGTCTAGTGATCTCTCCTTGTGATTCTGACTATGATTCTTCCATGTGTACATTGCATGGTTCTTAGTTTACGGGTCAGTCTCTTGGTTAAGTTTCAGATTTCAGCTCCATAGGATGCACTGGTTGATTACTCTTCTTTTTAGGACTCATGGGATTTTCTTTTACTTGATGATTGAGCTGGCTCTACAGAAGGCTTGTCATCTTGGAGTGATTATTCACTTGATTTCTTCTTTTGGGGATTTCATGGAGATTTGTTGTCGTAGATAGATGTAGTGGTCCACTTTGTCCAGCTTTGCATTTTCGATTTTGATAGTTTATTCCCTGACTTGTTTGTTGTACATGATCTTTGTTTTGTTGAAGTTCAAGTGGAGGCCAACTTTCTTGTTTTCTTCATTCAGTTCATCTAGCATTAGAAGGATGTCGCGGAGGTTCTTTGCAAAAAGGATAATGCCGTCTGCTAATCTGGGGTTACTCAGGTATTCACAGTCTTTTCTGATTCTTTTGTTTTCCCTGTCAGGCTGAAAAGAATTTGATTAAGCTGGCATCACACTGTCTTACCTCGTTTTGGAATAGAAAGAGCTCTGAATCTATATGTAACTTGATAAAGGAGCGGCTGTGACGGTAAGTGTGATGCAATACTCTGATGTATACGGGGTCTACACCTTGTGTGATAGAATCAATGACATTGGGAATTTCGTCTGAGTCGAAGGTCTTCCTAAAGTCTATAAATGCTCCTGCACGTGGCATTCTATACTCTGCAGCTTTCTCTTTTAGTTGATTTATCGAATGGAGATGATCCATGATTGAGTTGCTTCTACACATAGTCACCTACAACGCCAGAACAATCTCAACAGACGTGCACCTAACTGATCTTGAAAATGAAATCAATGACATTAAATGGGACATAATTGTTATCAGTAGAGTGAGAAAACCTAATAAAAATAAACAGCAAACATCATCCTTTACTATAGAAAAGAGAAATCAAAACAAAGCGGAGTAGATTTTCTAATAAATGAACTCAAAGACAACGTAGTTGACTTCAAAGTTATCTCTGACCTCATAGCCAGTGTCACCGTTCAACTCTTAAAGAGGTACAAAATGAAAATCATCCTAGTCTTCGCACCCACTCCGCAGTCAACCAGAGAGGAAATAGACAACTTCTACCATGACTTTAACTCCTTACTCCAAGATACCAGAAAACACTTCAATGTAATCATGGGAGACTTCGACGAACAGGTAGGACAAGAAAATGAACGCTGCGTCGGCAAGTTCGAATACAAAGTCCAGAACGAGAAAGCTGGAAGACTTTGTGATCTTCGCAACCGTGAACAGGATCAAAATCATGAACGCCTTATTCAAGAAAAAATAATAAAGAAAATGGACTCGGAAGAGCCCCAGTCATGAAACCAAGAATGAAATAGACCACATCCTTGCGGATAAAAGTAACACCGTCAAAGATATCCAGGTACTAAATCAAGTCAACGAAGAAGCGACCGCAGAATAGTGAGATGTAAAATTCAAATTAACGCCAACAGAGAATGCAGGAAAAAGTTCCACTCCAAGCTGCAACCCTAAACGCACCAAAAGAGTTCACATGATCTTTTAAGCTTGGACTGAAAAACAGATATGAACTTTTTACCAAACCTGAAGAGAACGACACCACTACCATCACCACTAAGAACATCAACGTATTCAATAACAAATTAACTGCTTCTCTAATCGAAGTCGACACTATGTTTAAACTTAGGAGCGCACAAACCAGTAAAATCAGTAAAATCTCAGTTGAAACCAAGAACCTAATGGAAAAACGCAGGAAGCTTAAGTCATCGACAACAACAAGACGGAAAATTGGAGCAACCGAACTAAATAAAACCATTGAAAAGAAACGAAGAGAAGACAAAAAGAGATTCACGACAGTGATCACCGGAACATTTCTCGAAAAAAGTTGGGGGCTTCAAAGCTATAGAAAAAAACCCTCAACACAGGACGGAAACAGATAACTAGCGTACTCAAAGAAAATGGAAACCTTGCAGCAGATAGGGACTGGATTGTCGAAAAGCCTTATAATTTTGCAAAAAATCTCTATAACTCTAACCAAAAACACGAACCAACAAACAGGATGTACCCGACACAATCAATCGATTCAAGGATTTCCCAGAAGTTACGCCATGGGAAGTAAAACAGGCCATCAAACAAACAAAAAAGGAAAAGCACACTTAGACCAGATAACGTCACCATTTACATTCTCAAAAATGCTGGTAAAATCATCACTAGGAAAGTAGCCATTTTATTCAACATGCCTAAAACGAAGTAAAGTCTCAGAAAATTGGAACACTGCAATCATAATGCGGTTACATAAAAAAGAAAACCTGAAGAAAAAAAAGAAGACCTCAACAGCCATAAACTAATAAGTCTACTCAACTGCATATATCGATTTTATCTATCATTTATTCCATACATAAATTAGCAATTCCTTAGTCTGTGTGATTTGTCTCAATAATTTGTTAAAGATGGATGAAAATCTCTTGAAGCCATTCTCTACAGGAGGACAAACATCTCCGAATTTATTTTTTATTCTTTTAGGAGAGATGAATTGAAAATTGTCTGTGAATTTAAATTGGTTAATTAGTTTCAGAATGTCTGTAAATGGAATTAGCGAAACAATGACCAAACTTGAATAAAACACAATAAAAAGTTTCAATTTTAAATCGATGGTACTAAAACTATGATTACAAAAGCGTGGGCCATAAGTTGCGTCAGAGTTAAATAATTCCATTTTTTTAAAAGTTGCAATATAAAATTCAAGGTTCAATTCTATTTTTGGAATCAAGTATTGAAATTGATGTCTTTTAAATGATGCCATTTTGCCTCCTCGCAAGGTCTTGTTTTAATTTCAAGAAACTTGGAAATTCGATGGTTTCCTCGTTCGTCCGATCTGACTGCCCCTGTGGAGATATCTCAAAGCAACTCAGCAACTATCTGAGAGCTGAAAAAAATATTTGAAGGACATAATTTGCAATATTTAATTCTAAAAATAAATGAAAGCTTTAAGTCTAATGGTGTAACTTTCGAACTTTTCATTGGAATATAGGAAGAAATTTATGGAAAGTTTTAAATCCTATGCTACTAATGTCCCTCCCTGTGTGATAACTAGCTTTGTTAGCTGTTTACTCAGGGCCGTGTTCTTTGCCAGTAATTTGAAAGGTTAACGCGAGGTATTGTTAAGTAAAATTCTTGTATTTTTTTGGATAAAACACAGAATTTACCCATCAGCATCAGTGGATGTAGTAGCAATAGTAGCAGAAGTAGTCGTAATTACAGTTATTTATCTGCAGCCAGCAATCTAACACACGTAAACAAAGCCGAAAAGCCAATTGTGTGTTCGTGTGTTTGCATTACCACCTTGATCTCTTTCTTTTTGTTATGTAACAAAAAGACTGACGGCATGCAAATTATAATAAAGTTTTTGATACATTACTGCACACACAAAATCAACCTTTTTCGGTCGAATATCTGTTAAAAAAAACAAACTTTAGCTTAATATTCAATCCAAATGTCATTATTTTCTTTTTTTTTTATCACCCAGGAAGCCTAAAAGTGAATAAAAAAAGCAGTTATTCTTCAACTGAAGAGAAACCGATCTGGTTAGTCACTCAATAAAAAACTTCACATAACCAACATCTTCTTGTAGAATCTTGTGTTGGGGTTGATCAATTAGAACAATGGGAAAGGGGTAGATCGATGGATAAGCTACTTCCCTCGTCTTTTGTTGGGTAGTGTACAACGATCAAAATCGCAAATCTGGAGAAAGTAGACACTATATCTATCTCAGACATCGATCGCCATGAAACCTACAAAAGAAGAAGAAACCAAGCCAAGAATCACCCAAGAATGACAAGCTTTCGGCAGAGTAAGCTCAACCTTAAAGAATAAGAAAATTCCATTAATCCTAAAAAAGGAAAGTGTATCATCGATGCATCTTCAAGATAGTCACATATGGAGCTGAAACATGGAACATAACCAAATGACTGACCTGCAAACTGAAACCCATGCAACGTGCACATGGAAGAATCATGCTTAACCTCACATTGAGAGATCACAAGACAACACAATATATTAAGGAAAACCAGGAGTCCATCATAGAATCCATTATAAGAATTAAATGGCTATGGGCTGGTCATTTTGTAAGAAT
This sequence comes from Thysanoteuthis rhombus, assembly GCA_963457665.1. Taxonomy (NCBI): domain Eukaryota; kingdom Metazoa; phylum Mollusca; class Cephalopoda; order Oegopsida; family Thysanoteuthidae; genus Thysanoteuthis; species Thysanoteuthis major. The sequence continues at coordinate 48,472,559 of OY735221.1, forward strand.
GAAAGACAACCAGTGGACATCACAACCCACAACATGGACCCTCAGAGATCACACGCGAAACCGGCAAATACAAGATTGAGAGACGAACTAGGCAAGTTCATAGAGTTTTATGATTGAGAAGTCTGGCCAATCCCAGGGAAGATCAATATTCAACGACGGACGATATCAGACTGTTGATGATGATGATTACTAAAAACAGTCTGAATTTTTTAGAATGAGCATGGAAACTGTCTGTTAGACACAAACTAAGTGATCAATTTACAGTAAACTTACATTGTAAATTGAACTCAAACTAGAATTTTTTCAGGATAGGAATTCAAGAAAAGAAAAAAAATTACTGTTCTTTGCTGGCATAACAAGGAGTAAAAATTTAAATTTTTCGCACTTAAGCTTCGTAAGGCAAGTGCGCGTGATAAATACCTAGCCAGTTAGACAGTCTGATAAACTTTAAAACCGGAGAAACTAATCTTGACAGTTTTCTGATGGCATAGAAAACGCCAGGATATATTTCATTGGCTAGTGTCTTGACTTAGCAGCAATCATGAATGTTCCAAGTAAATGTGTGAAAAACTCGTTCAATGCTTCCCACCAGAACCATTTTGAGAAGACAGGCACAAATGAATAAAAAAAAGTCTACAGGTACATCTTCGAAATTTTAAAAGTTCGACCAAATCTAAATAAATGCTCAACATCTGGGCTTATTTAATGCCAATTCATTTTTTCTTATTAAATACCAAATAATCGCTAGCACTTCAAATTCTTGTCCTCTTTTTTTTCGAGTGAACAATTTATTTCATACCAACAGAACATCCGGCCTACCAAGTGTTATACACTATTTAAAATGACACTTTCCTTTTCTTCTCTTATCGATCACACTCAACACTTAATGAAATGAACTCGTGAGTGAAATTACCATATTAGAAGGCCAACTGCACAAATGATTTCTCTCTTTCGTTGTTTGCCCAAGCTGGCTTTATAAAAAAAATTGCGTTTTTATAGGTTTTCAACGACTTGTGATGCAGTAGATGGCTGGAGAGAGATATGTGTCAAGTCCCAAGGGAGATATCGTTGTTCTGTTGATGGGCTGGTTGTAGCCGATGTTTCAGCTCCGATATGATTTGCTGGCATTAAGACATTATTACATTGTGATTGGTTCTTCAAGTCCCACCACATTTTCTTTTAACAACGTATGGCGCGACCAGAAGCACAGGGTCCTCAGGTGTTTCGGGTCCCAATCATCATACCTCCTCACCCGGGCGATCCAGCTGAGGTTGATCAAGCCCTGACTTGTGTCCAGGTGGCGTATTATGCCGTTCAATCCCTTTTAAACCAGAGCCATCAGGAAGTTCTCTCAAGATGTTTCTGATGCCCCCCCCTGCAACCCAAATACTCCTAAGAGTCTTTGGACCCGATGAAGAGATTGTCCTGGGGTGCCTCTGCAGTCCATCCCCAGGGGCTGGCAGCAAGTCTTCCATTCCTTTCTCTGACACTCAGTTCCTCGTATTTGGCTCTTTCTCTTTCTAAAATATTCCGAGATAGTTTTTAATTTGAATTTACCTGAATTATAGCTTTACAATTAGAATTGAAAGTATTTTCATATTTTGCGATCGTCTTTGTCCTCGATTAATTGTTTTCTAGCATCTAAAACATTTTTAACTTTTCTTATCGATTTCAAGTATGTTTTTAGTAATATAGACCTTAGAATGATAACTTTTTTACTATTACATTTTAACAGGAACTTTTTCCTCATATAGAATCAAAAGTTTTAATTTCCTGATTTTCTAATTGATCCAGATGCCCGATAGTCTGGAGATCAAAAAAGCGTTGAATTAGTATTGTAAGATTTAAAATGTATTGAAAGTTATCACAGGATTATATACCTATTATAAAATTCTGTAGAAAAGAAAAAAATCGGAAAAAATTGATGAGATGAAAAATACAATCATAATAATAGTAAAACTATAATTCAAGCTAAACTTATTAGAGACGGAATATTTATGATGAAGTTTTTCGGCGCCGAAACGACGATGCTGAATAGGCAGCTCAGAATTGACAGCATTGAAGTAGGTATTGCCCATCTAGGAACCATAATATTGTCTGTTTATCTGGCAGGTACTTATCTTGCATTACAGTACTACCCATATCGCTTTTGTTGGAACTCGTGTCCTCAGCTTTTACTTATCTAATTCTACAAGAGTATAAAACTTATATCAGTTTTCATTATAACGAATCTCAACAATTATTTATAGAAGAGAGATTGTTATGAGTGATGATGGAAAAAATGAATTGTGTCTCATGAACACATATTTATAATGAGCTCTTTCAAAATCGACTGATACGATAAATTCTAGCAAACTTAACAGAATAGAGGGAATCAGAATAACTACTTAAATATTCACCATGACAGATGAGAGTATATTGTTGTAAAAAAGCTAATTTTATAGATGAACGGCGTAAATGGACTATTTCGTTTTGAATAGCGTGAATTATTTTTGATTCATCTTATGAACAAAGAGTTTTATTTATTTAATTCTTGCGAGTCTCTTTTATTTTAGAATTTATAGACTAACTGACCTCTAATTTCCCATCCGGTTATAACATTAATTTATTTTAATATTCAATTTCGACACAATGTAGAGGAAGTAGTATGATTGTCAAGTTTCACATTCTCGCCTACTCCATGTTAAAATCGGTGAACAATTAAACACATTTTAACCATATTCATAACTGTTTTCGTCATTAATCATTTTATTTCTTTGTATCCTCGCACTGTTTTAACATCAAGTGAGCAGAGGGTAGGAAACTCACCAATTTACAATCAGGAGCATTCTCCCTACATTTAGCCGTTAGAAAAAATGATGCAGACAGCATATAAGTTAATTACGTCTTCAATCGTTGAACAAATGAGTCGGTCAAACATTTTGAAAGAGTGAAAATGTATTTGTGCAGAAATATTCAAACGTACAGTTTTTGATATTCAGTATGGTAAATTGCAAACAGAAAAATAAATAAAACAGATACTCTCAGAGAAAGATAGTTTTAACAAAATAATAAAAAGACTGTTTAAGTATTTAAAAAAAAAAAGTCATGTTTCAAAATACGAAAAAATGTGACTACTTTAAAATGAGTTTGAACTGTATACCGACCCCCCACCAAATATATTTCTAACTTGATTTTCAAAAACTAATTTGCTAATAACCTCCTAAGGTGTCGTACTCATAGAAAATGTTATTGGTTTTATATTGTGTGGTTTTAGCGATAGACGAGTACACATAGACGGACGGACATTTGATGAATTTATAATGAGATTACAGCTAAATTTTCGCCCCAGACAAATGTCTGTATTTAATTCCAGATTGACTTCACGCTAATGTACGAACTTATATTCAAACGAATACCAGTAAAACATTATTAAATTTCTCAACAGCATTAACCTTGCTCATAGTGGGGCATCTTAGCCAAATAATTGTACATTTTGTGATAAAAGCAGATAATTTGGTACACTAATAGCCAAAGGCAATACAAAAATGAGCTTTGGTTGGCATTTTGAACTGAGAAACTTTTAATAGCTAGCGGCTCATAAACTTACTGCAGGGATTGGCCCTCGGAGGGCATGTGCACTCCCACTGATCTATTCATTGGTGGTTTATGACACTACCTCAAGATCCGTTAGCCACAGAAAAAACACTGCATGGGCTGTATGGACTGTCTATCCAGAGTTCGCATAACTCTGTTGAAACAATCTTCTGCCCAGATGACAAACCACTGACTTCAATCGAGAGGTTTCTTATACTGCTCTATGACCGAAGCAGCACATGCACAGAAATAGACAAGGCAACGTGCAGCTAATCTCTACAACAAAGCCTGTTCTATAAGAGCATGTTAAGAGAACTGTGTGCCAAGGAGGTCATGTGTGAGGTCATATTCTAGTGTCCTTGCCAGAGTTACCTTCACTGTGTTGATAGGGCTGGTAAAAAACATCCAACATCCTTCTGGACTTGCACAAAAGATGCAGGTCAGTTCGGCTAAGAACTTGTCTCTTGTATATGTAAGAAAAATTATGCTGGTTGTAAGTGCAAAAAAGCTACCTTAGTACATGGATCTCGGTTACCATGAAGGGTGCTGTTGAATGAACCATCCTACGACATATCTTAGATTTGGGCAGTTATTGTTATCACTTATTTTGAGTCTTTAATTGTGAGATAGAAGGAAGCACCTAGGTAATGTTGAAATTCAAGATTCGAATCCTGCATCATGTATGGTTTGACCCTGAGATCATTCACATTAGACTGATCTACACATCTTCATTGCAATAATAATTCCATATCAACCATTGCTACCATCTTGAATTTTCGACTTCTTGCATGTATTATCCAAATGGCAATTGCCAAGAACTGTGTATGGTAGAAAATTCATCTAATTATGTCCTTTATATTATATTTTATTCATTGCTGATTAGAAAATTGATCTGAAAACAGCTGTTACAGGCAGCTATTTTCAAAACATTAAAAATCCATGATGGCCCGATATTCATTTTTTTTAAATACCCTTGGTTAAAAATGTACCAAATGATCTGCTTTCGTCACAAAATGCACAATTAGCTCGAGGTTTCCTGCTAAGCAGCCCCAATATGGATATGATTCCTATTTGCTCAGATAAAAAACGTATTGACATTTTTAGTCTGATTCAGTGCTATTGAACAGTTAATTGAATTGTTTTGTGCAAGTCTGTGTGTGTTTGCGCGTGTGCGTGTTTGTATGTGTATTTGCGTATGAGTTCATTTCTGTGTTTGTCTATGTATGTGTGTGTGTGTGTGTGTTTGAATGTTTCTGTATTTTTCCGTGTTTTATTAACTGGTCCAACCATTGAAAATGAACTGCAAAGTGGAGATGCAAACATTAGCACGACTTTTTTGTGATTGAATTTCTTTGAAGGATAAAGGATGATTTCAAAGTCAACGTGGATTGGATTAGAATGGATTAAGAGAAATAAATCCTGGGGCAGAAGAGGTGAGAGAAAATGAGGAATCATATGAGAGTGAGAGAGAGAGAGAGAGAGAGAGAGAGAGAGAGAGAGAGAGAGAGAGAGAGAGAGAGAGAGAGAGAAGATACAGACAGACAGACAGACAGACAGACAGACAGAATGAGAACGAAAAAAGAATAGTGATAGAAAAATGAGCCATTGAGAGAAAAAGAGGTAAGGAAGGAGAGAGAAAGAGAAACGAAAAGAAAAATTTTGAGGGAGAGAAAGGAAAAGGAGGAAAGAGAGAAAGAATAAGAGCAAAAAAGAGGGTGAGGGAGAGCGAAGTAGAGAAAATAGGTAAATAGTGAGTAAGAGTGCAAAAGAAAAGAAAGAAAAGACCAACTGCCCCCCCCCCACAGGACACATTTCCACAGGTTCCACCCTTTCCTGTAAATAAACAATCCCCCGCCCTCTCGAATATTATTCTGAGAATTAATGCAACCTGTTTTGATAAAATTGAAACCATAACCTCACCATATTTAAATAGCATGGTACGAAGCAGAACCGATAAACCTTGCCAATCAAGAACAGTATACATTGATCTTCAAGAACATTATTTGTTTCCAAGGAATAAATCCTTACTTGAAGCAGAAAGTTGAGCTAGAATCGATTCATTGTCTTTAACCTCGAGACAATGGCAGAAGTGACTGAAATAGCAACGAAGAATCTTTATTAAGGGCAGCAGGTCACATGATGTCATTGATTTCGGATAATAGTGCTTGACCCTGACGTTCAAATATTTTCTACTTGACACTACTTGAAAAAAATAACCTCGATTGAAAACAGTGTCATAGTATTATTTAAAGTACAGGCAACCTTCAACATCACTGATTCACTTTTACGTAAGATGGTTGATGTATCAGGATATTCGATTCGTTGCTTTCAAAATACTATATTATATGTGTGTATGTCTTTCTGTCATCTATCTCTGACTCTCTCCCCACTTTGTTCTCTCCATCATTAACATCATCAGCCGACAAACCTATCAATCTCATCCCCCCATCTAGTGTCTGGTCTTTTCATACTGCATTCACTTACGGACACCGATCAGTTAGCCATCTATTGTCATCTCTTCTTGCCAAATGTTCCATCCATCTCCATTTTAGTTATTTAATTATTTGTATGATATCCTACACTCTGGTTGTCACAGATCCATCTTTTAGAGTTATCCTTAGCATTGTTCTTTCCATGGATCTTTGTGCGATTATAAGTTGGTTTCTCAATACATTTTGTTGGGGTCCATGTTTTGCATCTTTAAGCTGGTATCATGCATTCATTGTGTACTTTACGCTATAAGCACATTGGGGAAGTACTTTTCAATATGTCCCTATTCATACCAAATGATTTCCAGCCAATTTTCATGCGTCATTTTTTGCTTTCATGGACTTTTTTTCTAACTTCATTACATGTCATAGGTAAACGTATTCGTCAAACTGTTTTGGAACCTCGCAATTTTTCTTACATTCCTTTTCGAGGACCTTGTCGCTGTAAACATTACTTTTGTCTTTGTTCTGTTCATCTTTAGGCCTACTTTTTTATTTTCCCTATTTAGATCAGTCAACATGTTATTTTAAAATTCTGCCAATGCTCCTTATGTCATGGAACATCATCAGCGAATCACAAGAATCTCCGTCTATGTTTATTCCCGTGCCATCAAAGTCAGTTTTCCGAAAGACTCTCTCAAAGCTCTCTGTAAATAGTTTATTGTTTGTATCTTAATGTGTTCTTATTAATACAGTACCATTTTTGTGTGTGTTTTGAATTACTTCAATGAAATTTTAATTAACACCCTGTTCATTCATTGAGTCATACCGAGTCAAATGCTTTCTCATAATCTACAAAGGGCCAAACAAAGTGGTTTATCAAAATGTAATGCGTTTTTGATTAGTTGATTTATTGAATGTAGCTGGTCTATTGTGGAATAGTCACTTCGCAAGCCTGCCTGTTTACATGGGTAATATCAATCTAGAGTACCTGTCAGTCTTTGAGCATTTTTGTGAATGGTTTATGTATGTTAGGTGATAGTGTAATAGGGTGGTAGTTGTCGAGGTTGCGATTATCTCCTTTGTCATGGAGATGGATTACTATTCCAAGACAGAAGTTTTGCAGTGCTTCCTTTTGTTGTATTCGCTTTGTGAATAGCTGCGTTAGTCCTTTGCGACATTTTCTCCGAGAAAGTTTGTTGTTATGCCATCCTCGCAGTGAGCTTCTCTGAGGTTTATATTTCATAAAGCAAACGCTACTTCGTCTTCTGTTATAACTGGGATACCACTAGTACCCATCGGCTTATCAGTTTTCGGTACTTCTATTTTTGATGCATACAGATTTTCGTATTATCCTTCAGTTATTCTTAATAGCTTGTCCCTTTGATAATTTTGCCATTTCTGTTCTTTAGTGTAACCATCTGTTGCTTGCCGGAATTTATCTGCTGCTCTGGTGTGTTTGTAAGTTTTCCTGTTTTCTGATAGTACATATCTTCTTTTTGTTTTTCTTCCTCTATCCGCTTGGTTTATGGCGTTGACATGTCAATTCTTATGAAGTCAATTTAATTTTTGTTTCACCATTTGGATATCTCACGGTTCACTTACGACTTTCTCGTTTTTTAAAGTACGTGTTACTTATATTTAATTCGTATCCCTCTGAGAAATTGACTGGTATGATACCTCTCACATATCTCGAGCCATACAATATTTCCCTAGATTAATTCTCTTCTTTACCTCCCTTAGCATTAAAGTCGACCATCAATATGGTGTAATTTGTTTTCCCCTGATCCATTATCGTGATGACGTCGACATGAAACTCTTTAATTTCCCGGTCAGAACTTTTCGAGGTACTTGCTTAACCTGGATTATCTTTAGTTCATACCGATGCTAACTCTACTATTCAAACTATTACGACTGATTTGCTTTTAAAACTAAAAATGTCGTTATTGATTAGAAATTCTACATCATTGAACTAGTTAAACTCTGACCCTTTGAAATAAAATAGATGATAAGTTACCTTCAATTGTAAGAGGTGTTCTCCTCTTCTGTGGGTTTCAGTGATACCTATGATGTGTCAAGCGTGTTATCGCAGTTCCATCATCAGTTGACCTAGACTTTCATAGTCAGCGATGCCCCGAGCATTGTAAGTGTATATTTCATATTGTTATGTTTCTTCAACACCCAAGAATTCGTCTTGCTTAGACAGTGTCTGCTCGCTATCTACAGCACTTTTTCTGCAGGCACATGAAACAATGTAGTTGGACCTGATGATCTAATACGCAAGCTACAATATCAATGCTGTCGTAACTTAAGGGCAGCCCGAAGTAAGGCCTTCAAATACTCCTAAAGTCACTAATGGGACTCAGAACATGTTATAAACATATTAGTTTTCAAAAATTCTAAAACTGTCTGAATTTTAGCGAATCTTTAATTAACAATGTAAGATTAATGCTAAACCAATTTTCATTCTATGTCTGTCAGATTAGTTGAATTGACCTTTATATTTTTGTTTAACCGTACGAAGTAGATATCTAGCTCAAGACACTACCTGTAATTTCGGCTAGTAATGATAATCCCTCGTCATAGCGATTCAGAAAAAGAAAAAGAAAATACTGCCGTGAACATAATAGAGAATAAGATTGGCAGAATAAAACTGATTGATGTTTTAGAGCCTGACAAGACTAATCCTCTGTCATAACCTTGGGATAAAGACAAATAAATGGAAACAAATCTGGTTGATCACTCAACAGGAACCGTCACGCGACTAAGATCTCATGACAGCATGCCACATTGGAAGGGAACAATCAAAGAATTGGAAAAAGGGGTCAATCAATAGAAAGGTTTTTCTTCCTTCTTTTTTGTTGAGCAATGATCTCTAAAACATGTCTGAATTTTAAAAGCAACAACAAAAACAACAACAAGAACAACAACAAACTAACAGTAATACTACTGGACGCAAATTTAGCATAAACCTACATTCTAAATTGACCCCACCACTAAAAACCTATTGAAGGTGGGGGGTGGGTTAAAAACAGAAAAACATTTTTTTTTCTACAAATGATAAGTAGTTATGGTTTAGTTTTTCAGCCCTCTAGCTACATTGATGCAGTCTGTACGCGCAATATATGCACACAAAGCCAATCAGCCAGCCAACCCACAACACCAGAAGAAAACAATAAAATTATATATTGTCAGTTTTGGTTGAGAATTTCAAATAAAAGGATAGGCAGAGAAATAGATTTTTTTTCACCATTGATCCCCTTATCTCTTATAATCGAAATCAAGATACATGTATTCCTCAGATGGATCCGTCTTCATCTTGTTCAGAAGACTTTTTGCACGCAATGCCCCCAGATTAGACCTCGTGGCTATCATAAAATAATGATAATGATATCTATAATCATCATAATCTTAGATCGATAAGGAAGCTCTTTGCAAAGAAGTGAAAGAACTGAGACTCTTCAGACTACAACATTTTTGAAAATCGCAAGGGTAATGGAGAGAAAGCAAGAGTCTTATTATTGATAGCCTCGGGAAAGAAAAAGCTAATCATAATAATCATCTGTCAACACATAGAGACACAAATACCAATCAATAGAGAAATGAAAACAGAAAAAAGTTAAGAATGAATCTGACATAAAAAGGTTTTGGCAGAAAAATAGATTTTTCTTCTTTTTGAATTATTTTTCGTTTTTCTTTTTCTTTAACTTTAATCTCATCATTGAATAATCTTGGATAGAAATTGACAAGACCTTTTCACCTGTCTTCAACATACTTAAAGGGATTTTTTTTTGCACGCAGTGACACCAATATTGGAGGTGCAGAATGATCGAACGGTTAACGGCACAGATAATCAGCTCTTCACGGTGTAGCATCAAGGCTGCCAATTTAGCGATTTTCACGTAAAATTAAGCACATTTTTTTTCGACATCCCGAAAAAGCGAAAAATTAGCACTGGTGAGCTTGAATATTTTGGTCATTTTGGGATATATTTTTGACTATTTCAACCATATCTTAGGTGTTTTAGGGATTGTTGTTTTACTGGTCCATTTATATAAAAAAGTATCTTTTAGATATTTTTTGAACTGGCAACATTGGTTACCGCTAAGCCGGGTATTATTGCAGTTATCTCTTGACACATCGAGGCACAATGATCAATAATAATCAAATAAAAGACCGAAAAAGTAAAAAAAAAAATAATGCATGTTTTGGCCAAAACAATGAATAGATTCTCTCCATCACCAATTATTTTCCTTTTTTTATTATCGTAATCACAAAGATACACAATCTTAGACGAAAATTGACATGACCTTTTCATCACACAAATCTCTTTTCATCTTGTTAAGAAGACATTTTGCACGTAATGACTCCCTAGTTGGCCTTGTTACGATCAAAATATTATAATAGCACTCATTATTATTGGAGTATTGGATAAGTACAAAATATAATTGCAAAAACTCTTCAGACCACGCATTTTCTTTTGATCTGCAGGAGTAATGGAGATAAGTTGGAAATTTTTCAAAGACTTTCTAATTTTTCAAAGATACGTCATTGTTTATTTTCAGAAACAGACAATCAAAACACAAAAAAATCGTCAACATTGGTTCCTTTCGGTTTTCAAGTAGGTCTGGGTTTGGATAGAACTACTTTTGTTTTATTAATATTAAAATTACAGTGGCAGGAATTGTCTAAAACATACAGGAATGGGTTCAGCGATTTTGGGATACCGGATATAGGTAAATAAGTTTTGGGACCACTGGGTTGAAAGTATATGTAAACTAAAAAAAAACGTCAATTTTATTTGTGGAATATTCCCTGTTGCTAGGTTTTCTTTCTCTTCCTTTTCAATTATTGGATTTAACAAAACTGATGAGATTATGTCCGTCCCCATCTTTGTTTTGCCTTCTTCGTTATTGTCGACGGTATTTTTCTCGACAGCGTTAATTTTGGCAAATTGGATTTTGTGGTAATTCGAATCAAATGAATCAATTCTCAAAAGATAAACACATCATCACGTCTTGCCTTAATTCAGCTTCATTTAAGACGGGAATAATTCGTAAATTACACGAAAACCTTTAATTCAAGGTGGAAGTTGGAGTGGGTCGAATGGAAAATACAAAAAGGCAAAATAATCTCAGCTTACCACAGAGGGAGAAATCAACAAAAAATTAAGGAAATGAGATAAAAAGCATGAAACGAACCGTAAATAATAGACTGGAAGCACCCAGAGAGTGCATACCTCTGACAACGCCGGACACTAACTAAAATTTGAATTAAAATCAGTTCTTACAAGGAACACCCGGAAAGTATGATGCAAACATTTATTAATTCAACATTTTTTTCCCACACAAATAATACATTGTGCATATTTTACCAGAACTACCAAGCTACTTTTACCCGTAGTCACAATTGAGATGGGTTCATCTGTTCCATGCACATCATGCACATCATCATCATCAGTCTTTTAACGTCCGTTGTTAGACCTTCCCCAGGATTCGCCACAATTCTCTATCATGGGCGTCGCGGAGCCAGTTCTCTCTGAACTTGTCTAGCTCGTCTCTCCATCTAATATTCTGCTGGCCTCGGTTGCACATGTGATCTCGGGGGATCCATGTCGTGAGTCACGATGTCCATCGGTTGTCTTTCATTCTTACAACATGGCCAGCCCACCGCCATTTGAGATTTTTTATGGATTCTATGATGTCCCTGCCTCTTGAGTCTTCTCGAATGTACTGTGCTGTCTTGTGATCTCTCCATGTGAGGCCCAGCATGATTTTTTCATGTGCACGTTGCATGGTTTTCAATTTGCGGATCTGTCTCTTGGTAAGGTTCCATGTTTCAGCTCCATAGGTGACTATACAGGCACATAAATACTCAATGAACGTGGCACCAAACGACGAGAGCCACTCTTGCTCCTCAGCAACAGCAGCATCCTCTGTGGGGAACCGTTTCCTGGATAAATGTCGTTAGAGGGGCCCAAGCAGACGATAATCTGGAGGAACCATGTTAGGATAATGTGATAGATGCGGTAAAACAACCAAACCATATCGCTGGAATCAACCTTTGCATTTTTGGACATCCTTTGTATATAAGTACGACAAAGGGGAGGTAACTGCGTTTCGATTTTCCATACATCGGGGTATTGTTTGCCTTGATTGATTCGTCTCTTGTCAATGGCCCTCCCTTCAACGAAATGTCATTGAAATTCATGGAAAACGTTTGGAGAGTGGAGTGGACAAACACGACTGAATGCATAATTGTATGAAAAATATCTTCCATTCGAAAAGAAGATAATTGGATCTCTCCAAAAGTGTACCACATTGTTTCTTATCCTATGGTCTACTCTTCCAGAAAATTTAATTGAAATTCACTGAGAACCTAGGAAATATACTTATTCCAACTTTTATTGGTGAAGGTAAAGAATTCTATAAATAAAGTATGATAGAAAGTATATTTGTCACCTTTCGAAAACTTGAACAGGATTTGTATCTAACTATAGACTTCGTGTGTTTATACATGGGTGTTTTGAGTTGGGAAAAAAGCCGGAAGTTTAGACACCCAATAAGAAAGAGAAACACGTCTAAGATAACAACGGAAAAAGTTGGAAGAGAAAAACCTCGAAAGTAGAGTGTCTATCTGGAATTGGCTGACAATATCGGGAAGTCGCCGCAAGAATTTCACACTCCTTAAATCTTAGAATGGTTTCTTTTCTTCGGCTTCTAAATCACACCCTCGGATCTATTCAGTAACAAATACGCACTTAGTCATCCAATAAGCATGCGCCGTAAAACATATTTACGCGAACACGAGGAATTCTAACAAATAGCAATGGAGAATGATTGAACTTTTTTGTACCATACCCATGATAATAAGCCTGGAATATCTGATTCAGATATTTGTATATAAACATGAGAATCATTTTAATCGCCTGGAAAATATATGAACCCAAGGAGGCTCTAAAACGGCTGAAACGTGTTGTTATAAAAACAATAAACAATGATACTGAAGTTCAATACACTTATTTTCATTATTATTCAGACCATCCTCATCTTTGTTGTTTTTCATACAACGTTTCGGCCGTTGCACTCTACGGCCTTCGTCAGGTATCATCTAGTAGATTTGGGGAAGTAACGAACCGAACCCTTTATTTATCCGACGGGGGTATATCGACCGTACTCCCCTCTTTCAGCGTTAGTAGTATTGTTATACTGCCTCACACTAGGATCGAACCTAGTACCATCAGATTACTTAACAGAAATTTGTCTGATGCTGGACACATAGCGCAGTGGTTACAACATCAGACAAATTACTGTTAAGTAATCTGATGGTACTAGGTTCGATCCTAGTGTGAGGCAGTATAACAATACTACTAACGCTGAAAGAGGGGAGTACGGTCGATATACCCCCGTCGGATAAATAAAGGGTTCGGTTCGTTACTTCCCAAAAATCTCCCAGATGTTACCTGACGAAGGCCGTAGAGTGCAACAGCCGAAACGTTGTATGAAAAACAACAAAGATGAGGATGGTCAGAATAATAATGGAAATAATGATAATACCTCATCTCAAAAATTCCGAGATTCAATACACTCGTGGAATTCTTTCTTATATATATAGTTCATAACAAAACATAACAAAGAAGAAAATAGCTATAATACTAGTGGAAGAACCATAAATAAATCAGATAGCAATTGTGCAAAGAGAAATGGATGTGCTTTGCAAAACAAATGTCTCAATTCGAATATTGTTCATTAAGCTGAAATATCATCCTAAGAGAAACCCTTAGAAGTGAAATATTATATTGGAATATCTAAAACACCCTTTAAACCCAGATCAGCCAACCATATATCATCATTTATAAACGAAAAATACAAAAATAGTACATCACTGTCATTCTATTTTAGGAGACTAACCGATAGCAACCTCAAACCCAATTTAAAATGGAAGATATTAAAACAAACACAGATGTGCTATAGCATTGAAAATCCATGTAACCTATGCATGAAAATTTTTAAATCCTCATCTTTGCCTAGAGAACAAAAATACAAAATTATCAAATAGAAAAAAGTAGCGTTAAAGTGTCGGCACCGCTCAAAATTTCTTTCAAAAAACACAATTTAACATCCCACATGTAGGTATACAAAAACTAACCATTATAACTATCTTATTCCCCTCGTTATTATCAACAATAGTAGAGTCAGCATTACTATCAACATTAACATTATCATCATATTATACCTCCAAATACCCTAAGAACAACTAATAACCCTTCCTTAATTATTTCAGATACATAGGAACATAGTAAACCTAGAATAATTAACCTAACAACTATGGTCATATAAAAGTGAACTCCAGCACTCGGAAACAGATTTCAGTAAGAGTAAAATACTCCAATAGAGAGAACATATCTCAAATAGCTGATGTTTTAACAACATACTGATAAAGAAAGTGCATACAGTACTTTTTGCTAAATTATAATTTATAGATTATAACTACCAGGCAGTAAAGTATCTTCACTATGTAAAAAAGAAAAACCAGAACAAGCAGTGACCAACAACTAAACAAGGAGAGGAAAAAGAAAAAGAAATGATGTATGAATAGAATGATAAAAAGGTTCTCCACCCCAGGAAAAAATAGACATCCCCTAAACGTCCTGAATGAGTATCTAAAGTAAATCGAATCATTTGTATGGAGAAGCCTAACAGGACAGAAATATAAACGTGTTTGTGTAGCGAATCCTTTATTTCATTCCACCCTTCCCTCTGCTTGTCTCTGTCTCTGTCTCTATATATACACGAGAGGAGAGAAACACAAATATCAATTTTATCTGATAGATTTGCGTACCATAACATCTCAGAAACAGAGAATATTGGAGAACGTCCATCAAATGTTTTGTATTTTTTTTCCTATCGAAAACATTAGGAAGAGTAAAACAAAAACTGAATCTTTTAACTATTCGACCGAGTTGAAAAACTTATTCAGAGGACATCAGGTGTTCTCACAACAATAACTCTGCCAATCTCTCGTGCGATCAGACAGCAAGAAACAATATCAGCCAAAACCAACCATTTCTTTTCTTCTTGTAAAACGAAGAGTTTTCGTTGGAACTTTTACGCAATAAAAGAATTGTTTTCTTTACGATTCTAATCGTCCATTATACATTTTTTGATTGCTTACCTCCATCTTGCTGGGTTCTGACTTCATTTTTCTCATCTAACAACAATGACATTT
The DNA here is from genome assembly GCA_963457665.1 of Thysanoteuthis rhombus. NCBI lineage: Eukaryota > Metazoa > Mollusca > Cephalopoda > Oegopsida > Thysanoteuthidae > Thysanoteuthis > Thysanoteuthis major. The sequence goes on from OY735221.1 coordinate 48,487,792, forward strand.
CCGGTAAAGACTAAAAAGTTAGAAGTTTAAAATGATGGTGATTCTAAAGAAAGAGAAAAAGAAAGAAAGAGAAAATGAAAGCTACGGACGCTAGTTTTCAGCTAATATCTAAATCGCTTCAAATTACAAGTAGAATTATCTTGATTTCCGTGCCTCTTATCTTGTAAAATATCTCGATAAAGTCCATTTCCATGGCCGAATTTAAAGATCTTTAGTCGAAGAAAAAATATTTTCACAAAAGTCCAAATATTTGAAAACCTTCAGTTTGATAGGATTGTGATCCTGAAGCAACCAGTCGTGTTTTATTTTTTTAAAATTGTAACTTAACTCAGGTTGTCAATCTACAGCAATGAGCAAATATCGCAGCTAGGAGATAATGATTAAGCTCTAGTTGTGACACGAACTCACGTACTTCTTGGTTAAATGTGCAAACTGCTATACCAAATCAACCACGAGATCTCAATTCGCTCATAGAATCCAGAATCCAATCCTTAAACCGATTCTTTATCTACAAATTTAGATGGTAAATAGTATTAAAATAAAGCTTTACATTAACCTAACAATACAAAAAGAATGAAAAAAAACTTAAAAATTAAAATGAAAGTGAATAGTCAAAGAAGTTAACAATCACACTGTAAAATAGTTTAAGGTTTTCCTTTTGATGGTCAAAATTTAAACAGAATTCTATATAAAATAAACCTGGCAGCTGCAGTGTCAAACATTACTCCTAATTCTATTCTGACTGAAGATGATAACTGATACTTATTGTATTTTTTGTATACATACTATAAAAAAATCGCCGAGATATAAGAATCGTACGTTTAGCTCTGTGGATGAGAGATCCACCTTGAAATCTGTAACTATTGATTTCATTCGTTAATTTTATCCATAAGTTTAGTTTAACATTATTATTGTTGTCCTTGTCACAAAAGAAAAACAAAGTCAACTCTGACTGGAGTTTGGCAAAAAGTCCAAGGAAAAGGAATATGAGTTTCGGTAAAGGTGGGTCAGATTATTCAGTTTCTCGAAAGGATTTGGGATTTGTCCGTCATGTAAAACTCCTTGTCCAAAAAAAAAAAAAAAGAAAAAAGAACAAAAAAAAAAAAGAAAAAGGAAGCACCTAGAGAGCGCGTGTCTCCACCAACTCCATGTACAAAAAAACTGAATTAAAATCAGTTCATACTGGGTTACAATACAAAGAAGATAACTGAGTTTCGATTCTCCATATTTTATCTTATTGTTTAGCTCTTCTTAATATATGAAACATATCTTAAAATGGAAAGCGAGTTCCTGGATCCGCCTCAAGGTGCAGGACATGGCTTTCACTACAAGAAAATGTCATTCAGGACTTTTGGATATACTGTATGGACAACCCTTAGTGGATACATGTATGAGAAAATGGAAAAATATCTCGTAATCGAAAAACGATCCCTGTATCCGCCCTCAAGATGGAGTCATTTTCTCTTTCCAGCATTCTTTGAAATTCATTGTGATCTTTTGAAAACTTTTTGAGGAAAGACAGACAGACGCGAGTGCTAGGAGTAGATTGGAATTTATTCCCTGTTTAACCTGACAACGATATATATATATATATATATATATATATATATATATATATATATATATATATATATTGTTTCAGTTTTTTGTTTAATAGTGTGTTAAGTTCTTTTCCTCTGAAAGATGCTTTCCATCGGTAAAACATTATACATTTTCACATAAGAAAATCAGATAAACACAGATGTTGTACCGGAAATCTCAAAATGTTGAGTCAAAATTGGTAAGAAAACCATCATTGTTCAAACTTGAATCAAAACAGGCCGGGTCCGTCATTCAATAGAAACAGCTGAAGGTCTTTTGGCATCATACTGAGTTGTGAGTGGTCAATGAAAGGAATTCAAAAAAGAGTTGATCAATGAATAAGTTACTTCTCTAGGATTCCTCTCGTTGGGCAGTCAGAATAAAAAAAAAAGGAGGAACACACACAGACACATACACACAGGTATAGATATATAATCGTCACTGATCCCTTCAATGTATCCTACCTTTCACCAAGTCTACCTATTTAATTTTCTAAAATGTGTCACCCCCATGACGGATGAACAAATGCCTTACCTAATGTTAGTCTTTTTGAAATCTCTTATTACTGTTTTAATGTTTCTAACTTTGTTGCTTTTTCAGTTTCTTTTAGCCTTCATTTTAATCATGTCATATTATAGTGTTTCCAACTTTTACAGTTTTGATATCAACAAAGCTTTCTAACACAGATTAAATCGTATTAAAAATAACCTCCTTTTTACTAACCCTTTTGATGTAAAAAGTGGCTGAACGGGCCGGCTTACGGTGACCTAAAGTGAAGAAAAAAGTGTTCATGAGTGTATCTCTCCCTTTTCGAGGGCCCTCAAATTGTGTGTATATATATATATATATATATATATATATATATATATATATATATATATATATATATATATATATAATCTACCTATCCATAAATTGATGGATTCGCACGTGTTAGTTCAATCGCACCCCAGATATAGAAGTCCAATTTTATTCCTTTCAAATAACTTTTAACAATTGCAATTTGTCAGGACTGTCTATATCCCGTTTCCAAATCGTGACGTGTGAGGAATTTGGCCACTTAGATTTCCTAAGATATGGACGCGCAATCGTGGTGTAGTTGTTAGGAAAATGGTTTTAGCAGACCATTACTACTAATTAGTGAGTTTGACCCTCACTGGGTGACTCATAATTGTGGTCCGGTGCCAAAATCAAGTTAATCCTGATAAATAATTATATATTTAAAGAAGGCAATTCGTAGCAAAGAGGTGAAGGCTAACGAATAAAAGACCAGAGAATGGACACGGTTATTGCATACTAGCTGGAGCAGCTTGCTTCCTCTTCGTATCAATGCCCGCCAATTATGGCTAAAATATTCAGAGTGAATTAAGTGCTGCCACTTCGAGAGCTTGTAGCCTCTATTTCGAATACTGCAAGCAAGCCGAGTACGTTATCTGATATGTGAAGCCCATCCAGGGACGACTGAAACCATAGCCAGCGTAGAGGAATTATTTAGTTTACTCACATTTGTATGAACAAATACGGAAAATGAATTTCAGTGTCTGCCAGTGCTAAATACTTTTTTTTTGTTCTGAAAAAAAAAGAAAAAAATAGAAGACACTATTTCTGTTTGGACTGTTCGTATATCCTTACTAATTGTACACTTTCAGTGGGTATACTTTGGTTGAATATAATTTAGTATAACTGTGTAGAAAACGCATTCGGACGTGACAGGAATATTCGATGAAAAGCTACTGTGAATTAAACTGTTTCGTTGAAGTCACGAGAACAGCTTCCGGAAAACCAACATACATCATTGGATATTAACCAGCAAGCAACTTCCTCAAGTGCTCCCCCACTCTCACCAGTTGGCTGGGGGGAGATGTATGCTTCCCCGGTGTCTTTCTACAATTCAAATCTCCCTGTCATCATTCCGACTTTGTTTAAAGACTCAAGCCAGGAGAAAAGAGAGGCATCTTTAAGCTGTTTGCTGATTGACTAGGCGATTTAAAACTCTTCGTAAGAGAGAATGTGATTGGCTATTCGATTCCACAACTTCTCCCGGTGAAATAGCATTGGATACATAGGTTCTCTTACGATCGCCGAAATTAGGCAACATCGAGCCCTTGATGAGTGACCGTGTCATGCAGAGAGCCTTCCGTGTTGATCTGTTAATCCTCCCAGAAGGTGATCGATTACTGCACTGCCAATAACTTATTGTGTTTCCTGTTCATTTTCACCCGTTGTTTGATGTTATAGGAGTTTTTGTAAACTTTCAGGGTAGGTTCGACGATTCAGTTCGTCTCTGTTGTCAGGTCTCCATTTGCTTAAAGAATACGTTATTTGCTTTTTCCAAGCACTAACATATTTTCCAATAGCTTTTAAGCCCCTACCTTTTTCGGGCTTTCAATGAGTGCTGTGATGTATCTTATTTTTTGGGGATTGTTTTGTCCAGTTCAGTTGCTCCAATTTTTCAATTAATGTTGTTGGTTTGAGGTTTCTGCACTTTCCCATGAGGTTCTTGGTTTCTTCTGCGAGTTTACTCATGGTTTGTGTGCACTTTAGCTTAAACATACTGGCTACTTCAATTAAGGAAGTTACTATATTGCTGCTGAGCTCGTCGATGTTCTCTCCTGGTTCAGCGAAGAGATCATATATGTTTTCCAGTTCCAGCTTGAATGATTGAGTGGGGAGTTTCTGTACACTTTGTGGTTACGGTTTGGAGAGGAACATTTTCTTGCGTTTTAACTTGGTGTTAATTTGAATATCTTGACGGTGTTGCTTTTGTCCGCTACGAGGTAGAATATTTCGTTTTTGGTTTCTTGATTGAGGCTTTATTCTATTGGGTTTCTTTTCGGAAAAGGTATCCATGGTTTTGAACCGGTCTAGTGTTGCAGAGTTAGCAAGATCTTCACCCTTCTCGTTCTGTATTTTGTATCCGTACTCGCTGATGCATTTTTCATTACTTTGTCTTACTGTAATGATGTTGAAATATGTTTTGTTTTTCTGGAGAATGGAATTCATGTCGTCGTAAAAGTTGTCTATCTCCTCGTTGACTGACTGTTAAGTGGGAGCGTAAACTTGAATGATGTTCAGTTTCTGCTTCTTTTAGGACTGTACAGTGACACTGGCCACACGGTCTGAGATGGCTTTGAATTCTACAACATTGTCTTGGAGTTTTAAAAAGCCAACTTTGCTTTCTTTTCCTTTTCCTCTCTGTTGTTGTATAGAAGGTGTTCGCAATTTAGTTCGATTAGTTAGATATTCTCATTTCGTTAAATCCAATAATATTCTATTTGATGTTAGTTTTGGAATACACACATCATTCATATAGTGGCTGACAAACTCCATGTCTGTTGATGCCTATTGTATTGACCTAAAGAAAAATATAATTTTTAACCCCAAAGACTGCTCTTAGCACCCTCTCTCATTTCCCTAAAAGTGGACAAGTTAAAAGTAAGAGTGAGATAACATACACACACATGCGCGACCTCATGAAACGAGGGAGAGTTAGATTCCAATTAGTAGGAATTAGCCAATGTCTATGTTCAACAAAATAATTTTGCTTTATTGAAAACAATCAATACAGGATTTCTGTTAAGCAACTTTCTTACTAATTGTTTTTTCCAATAGGCACCATAAGATAGTACCGACTACCCACACCCCGTATAACCCGTATGAACCAGCACAACAGGATACGGCCTAACACTTCCAATGATTTGCAAGATCAAAAATATACCAGCCGTTCCTGCTGGGTCATCGATTCAAAAAGGCTTAGCCACATCAATTACTGTGGGTGGAGGATATAATCCAAGGGCGACTACAGCGTCAGGACACTCTCTACAGACATGCACGTTTCAATTTTACTATCTGAAAACGCTGTCGATGACAAATATCTAACTACACGTGATCGACATCTTGCCTAGGATAGCTCGTTTGCATACACCTTATATAAGATGCAGAATAATTATATACAGTCTACACCATTTAGCACACAGTCAATTATTAGCAACAAATTTTCGTCTTCAATCTATTAATACACGCGTGAATTAATCAACTATATTGTCAAAAAAGAAATTATTATTTGTTTACCTATTAGGTTGCCACAAATAAAATGTCCATTTATGAAGGGAAAAAAGAAAACTTGAAGATGTAAACATCTGTCTCATCAATGAAAATAGGTTCTATTTGCTTCAACAACTTGCCACAAGACTTCAAGTGTAAATATCCTATCTTTATTGAAATTAACGTCTTTTGAAGCTAAAAATATTTAAATGTGCTGCTAATACCGCTTATTTTCCGACTTATTGCGAGGAAAAGACCTAAGGAGATAATAATCTTCTTGAAATAAGTCTGGTAAAATAGATGATAATATAAAATTTAATGATTAAGCTTTTGGACAACCTGATACAATACAAATCAAACATATAAGGGAGATAATTGAGTAATATCGCAATAATACAGCAATCCACTACCTTCGTATCGCAATTTGATTGAAGGGACACCCTTTTTTAGTTTTGCCACCGCGTTCTTGTTGATAAGTGATAAATGCTGAGCTTGCAGATAACTGAACGATGGCAATATTGTCCATTTTCTCATTAATTCATAACTCCCAAGTTTTGTCTGTTAGGGGAAAAAAAAAACAATTATGAACCCCAAATTTCCTGTGTCATCATTCAATGAATTCAACTGCATGTGAATCTAGCTGAAACTGTGTAAATCATATCCTTCTACCTCAGGCTACAAACTTGTTAAACATCCCTCGTATGTTTACGCATCAAACATGAGAATAAAAGCAATGAATAAATACACGGACGACCAACTCGGTAATGATTTAATAGACGGGACAATTCTGATGGTGAATCATTCTAAAGTAGCTCTGATGAAAAAGATTTGGTTCGGCCAACGGAAATTGTGATTCCATCAGAAGAGGGAGACCCTTGGGCGTTTTTAATCAACACTGATAAAACCTGTTGTCTTTTGTCATTGTTTGGGGTATTGTTGGACTGTCCTTCTCGTCTATGATGATTTTTCTCCCACAATGCTCCGGTGGTGTACCCTCTGGCCTCCTCCGAGTGTTCTTTGTTTTGTGTCAGTCTTCTTTCGTCTGATTTGTCTTCCTTAAACGCAAAGCCACATTGTCTTGTAGTCTCGCCCTCTGCAAATTTCTCCCCTGATTTTCATCTGAGCACAAAAACAGACGGTCCTTTTGATATAACATATGTTGTGACAAGGGTAAAATATTGATTGCCCTCGGATCCTGTTCTGCAGTTCCTTATTCATCAGAATTATCTTTTGGCAAACGTGTGTGTGTGTGTGATATACAGAGAAAAATGAAAATCTTTTAAGGTATAGGTATCACCGGAAAAAAAAGCTAAAAGCGAAAAAAGTGTTCAACATTTGTTGCAGTAGACATTTGCAGTTGATCTAAAGGACAGTGCACGACCTATCCGTCCTTGTCATACATCTCAGCCTAACATACCATTATCAACATTTCTTTTAGGTCTAGGAAAATTCTGAACTTTTCCTATGTAAAATAATGGTAATCGATTCTTCACTCCTTAAAGACATTTGGCTGCCATATTTCTCCCTCTTTTCACCATAAGTCGTTAATATCAATAAGACTTTATTAGTTGACAAAATCATATTAAAAGTTGGTGAGAGCTTTAAATGTTTCTTATGTCAATTTCTGTTTGTTTTTGACTGAAATCGAGAAATCTATGTAGCACTCGACAAAGTAGATTAATCATTGTATATTGTGGTTGATTAAAAATATTTTCATTTTCTAATCATGGGAAGCAAAAGCTTATGTAATGTTATACATATGGTTTGTTTCACTGATCATTGCTCTTCTGAAAGTTTGCAAGCGCTGCTGGTCTCGCCCTTTTCTACCTTGTATTTTAGGCCAACGAAATCGACAATTTATGATCACCCATTCCTGGGTTCCTTTCAAGGTACGTCACAACCCATGAAACGCTTAAACCTGTTTTGGACAGTACGGTCAGATATCGTTTCATTTCCTTCCACCTACCGACTTCAACAGATTTTTAGCGTCCATTGTTGGACATTGAACTTCTCCGAAATTCGTTGGATCTCTCTATTGTGGAACCAACACTTTCTGTACTTTCCTAATTCGTCATGAGATCTCATATTTTTCTGGCCACAGTTTCGCATATTATTTCTAGGGCCCCACGTCGATGTTCAAGTTGTCTGACAAGATGACCAGCCAATTGCCATTTGAGTTTCCTTATAGTTCCTATGATATGACTAATATTCTGTGCTGTCATGATCTCTCCACGTGATTTTGCACGATCCTTTCCTATGCGCGTTGCATGGTTCTCAGTTTCAGGGTTAATCTTTTGGTTAAGCTCCATGTTTCAGTTCCATAGGTGACTATCAGAAGGATGCATTGGTTGCATACCCTTCTTTCTAGGACTAATGTGACTTTTTTATTCTTTAAGGTTGAGCTTGCTCTACCGAAGGCTTGTCAACGCAGTGTTTCCCCTTGCTTACTTTCTTCTTCTTTTGAGAATTTCATGGGGATTTGTTGTCAAGTGGATCAAGTGGTCTACTTTCTTTAACTCTGCATCTCTTTGTCCTCAACGTGCTCATTGTAAATTTCATTTGTTTAAGTTCATGTGAAGATCAACTGTCTTGTTTTCTTCATTCAGGTCATCAAGCATTACTAGGAGATCATGAAGATTCAAGGGAAAGATGACGATGCCAGCAAATATATGGCATTCGGTGTCTATTCTGATTCCTTTGTTTAGGTTTCGGATCGTGAATAACAAAAACATTAGAGGAAAACCAACAATGGGAACAGGCTGGCCCCAGAAGGAACTACTCGAACATTGCCCATCTCCATTCGGTAAATCAACTGAAATAGAAAACAGCAGATTGTAAAATGCCACTCAATTTGTTGACTCCAAGAAGGCCGTTGACCCAGTTCCAAAAGTCATTGATGCGATTACAGAACAAGGCATAGAACCCGTATATGTAAGAGTATTGCAGCATGTCTGCCGACACAGCATCTCCTTTAAGAAAACTCTGAAATCTTTCAGTTCAAAAGAGGAGTAAGGCAAGGTGATACCAGTTTCGGGTCGGGGCCAGATTTAGCGTTGCTAATACATTAGCCCCCTAATACAATATAACCAGAATCGATATAAGGAGATGAATCCTGGTAAGTAGCGTGTTCGTTGCTTAAGCACAAAAACAAGGTTAGTACACAGTTGAATCGTTAACAAAACGAAGAAATGAGAACAAGCAGAGAAGTAAACAACAGTGCCAGGTTTAATTCATGAGTGAATTAAAATAAACAAGGACCGGAGTTTGTGGCGACACGAATATGTGGAGGGATCTACCAGGATAAAAGATGTAGAGATCGGAAGAATGAAGGGAAAGTAATGTCACCAAGTAAATGTGAGATAGAGCCCATAGAATGTCCGTCAGTATGGTTATCCTAGTTGTACCCGCTATGAAGTTATCTTAGGATGTCCGACCTAACTACGATGAGAGTGCTTAACTTGGATAGGATGTGTTCTTGAGATGAATACGTGATGATGCATGTGTAGAACAAAGTGTGTATAAAAACTATACTATCCTAACTAAAGAGAGAGAAAAGAGACGAGCTGCCTCCACGCCGTCAGAACACAGAGAGAGAGAGAGAGAGAGAGAGAGAGAGAGAGAGAGAGAGAGAGAGAGAGGGAGAGAGGGAGAGAGAGAGAGAGAGAGAGAGAGAGAGAGAGAGAGAGAGAGAGAGAGAGATTTACCGCCACAGTTTAAATATCGTAAAGATAAGAATCTGTCATCTGATTGGCAGTTCTGTGTGGCACCAAAAAGGGGAACACGGAATTTACCGTTTCTGCAGAGATATAGGGGTTGGAAGTAGATCCTTTCCAAAGGGCAGATAACTCCGTATATGAATAATTTTTTTTAGCTGGAAAAGTGGGCACTACACCAGCATATGATTTTTATAATAATAATATATTGAAATAGCGACTTCAGATCTGTGCATGGAATAAACTTCGGAATACATGTCGGTAAAAAAATGGAAATACTTGTAATTCATCGTAAGATTTTATGAATTTTTCTGAGACCTCATAATAAACGAAGGAAACAATCTCGAAAATTTGTTCACATAATTTTAATTCTGATATCTAGATTCTGTCAAGTTCATGTAAAGATAGGTGTGTTAAGTCAACTAATAGAAACTGTCAGCCAACCAATATCGTTTAGCAGCATTGTGTGCTGGGGTGATCAATTAAAAAAGTTATATCTCTCGCCCTTCGGTGGACAGCGATCACTCAATAAGTCCAAACAACTTAGAATACTTTCAGACAAAAAGAAAAGAACAGTTCAGTGAGGGGTCTTTTTAGACATAATAACTCGATTGGTGCGGCCTGAACGTGTTATACATACATTCATTGATAACCAGTCAGCCAGTCAGCCAGACCAACCTAAATTCCGAAGAAAATTATCTTGTAAGTTTTGGTGACAGTTTTAGTTGACGGTGTCTAAATACTTGACACGTGAGCTAACTTTTTCAAAGCACCTTAGCCAATAATTAACACCAGCATTTCCGACATCATCTAGCATTATGAGTGGAATTTTTGCTCAACAATCTCTGATTCTTACACCTTTTTGCATTACATTTGCTCTTAATGTTGCTCTCCAAAAAGAACTCTTTGGAAGATTGCAATTGTGCATCTCAGTTCTAATATTTGTGTCATCGTTATAAAACGCCGATAGACGTACGGTTCAAACGATTGATATCAATTAAACTGAGATTGTACAGAAAATCTAGTCAGAAAAGCGAAACAAGAACTAAAAGTTCAACGACCCGTCCATCGTCCGTAATAGTAGGACAAAAATGGAAGAAGAGGAGGAGCAAGTAGTCTTTCTTTGATCCAATTCATTCTCATATTAAATTATGAAATTTTCCGCAAGTATTATCCCCACTAAAACAGCACACCTCTTTTTTTCCCTATTTCTGTTGTTTAACGTGAGTGGGACCATAAGACCGAACGAATAGCGTGAGTAGACACATCTAAAGAAAATTATAGCGACTTTTGGGACAGCCTGTATTTATAACATAATAAGTCTCAAATTGCTGCTCGTCTTCTCATCCCTCTTCACATGATGTAATCTCCGATTAATTCTTTTGAGCCATTCGACCATTCTTTTCTCTTTGCTGATAATTGACCTAAGGCAAACTTCATCATCTTCTGCAAGACGAGAATTAATTTTCAATCTCTGCCGTCCTATGTTGCTTAGTGCTTCCTGTTTAGGCACCGGGTTGCCGCTTGGATGTTATCAAACAATTTAGCTGGGAGCAAAGTTAAGATTAAGAGACCTTTATGAACTTGAGGCAAGAATCAGACTTTATCGAGCAAATATCCCACTCGAAAGGCTCGAAGATGTCAGGAATGCACATGTCAATTGTTGTGTTTGCGTCTTGTTTATGACGAAACCCCACACTGAATCGAACGAATCTCGCCATTATGTAAGTAATTTTCAAAACAAAGATTAAAAGTTCCAGTTTATCATAAAATACAATTGATGAAAACCAAGATGATATTGTTTCGTCAGGTATTTTGAAAAAATTCAATTGATGGTTGAAATCTTTTATTTTTGCTAATTCAAAATCTAACTAGAAAATCCTTGTAGTTGGCATAAACGAGGTGAAGGAAAAGTTAGGTATCTTTCCGGCTTATTTTATTCATTGCTCTAAGGAATGTGCATTATTTCTTATTCTATTCATGTGACATATTGCACAAAATGAAAAAAAAAATCAAAACACATTAAAACATTTATTCATCTAAATCATATATATATATATATATATATATATATATATATATATATATATATATATGTACTAAATTTTTGCCTGGTGTTGTTTTGTCCGTATTCCTAGTTGATGTATGTCGATTTTTAAAGGTTTTCATTTGTTTTGTGGAAAACGTCTGTAGTGACTATTTAGACCGACCGTTTAAAACGGTCAAACGAAATTGTCAGAATAGGTTTACTCAGTTTTCACGTCGGTCACAAGTACAGGCTGCACCATGGAGCTAGAGGGTTGGAAATTCACACATTTCAACATTTTTCAACACCCCTTTAATAGGTTTTTAGTGTGTGTGCGATCACTTTGCGATGTAAGTTTAGGTTAGACTCGTCTTTACCTTGTACACATTATTTTTTGAAAATTCCGACTTTTCATTGATTACTGCCCAACGGAAGTCAAGGGAAGTAACTTTTTCATTGCTCACCCGTTTTTCAAATATTTTGATAAATCACCCCCAACAGACAATACTGTAAAAAAGACGTTGGTTGCGATACGTTTTTTTTTTGAGTGATCACCCACACATGTTGTGTCATCACTGTATTTTACATTTTATTCCCTCTTCAATTCCAGAATGAATACAGAAGAGCTGGTGAGCGATTTGGTCGACCGGAAGAAAGAGAGGAAAGGGAACAGGTCTGGTTAGTCTCTCAATAGAAACCCTTACATGACCAACGTCTTTTAGCGATATGCTGTGTTTGGTGAGATCAACTGAAAAAAAAAGAAGAATAATGAGTGATCAATAAATAAGACCTTTCTCTCACCTCTTGCTGGATTATTAAAAGTTTGAATCCTAAAAAATAAAAACGGACACAAATTAGAGCCTGATTTAGGGTGAACTTACATTGTAAATTGTAATCGCATAAATTTTATAGACACAATTAAGGGTAAACGTTAAAAAATTCAGCCCTGTAGCTTCTCTGCTGCAGCCTCTACGCGTGATTAATACACAACCAGCCAGCCAGCAGGACAAACTTTTGAGAAGGAATTCCATGTAGCAGGACTAACAGATAAGATGATGCAGGAACACATTTAAATTTCTGTGCTCGATGTGATAAGAATTGGACTGTCGTATATATCACAGAATAAGGTGAATTCAATCCATCGTTGTCGAGGATCCATACTTGTTTATTTGTTTAGCTTCAGGATTATTCTCCCTAATTCATCATTGCATGAAGTTCTGAAAGCGCATTTGTGAAAAGAGCCGATATTTACAGGTTTTACGTGATTTACATAAAGAATTCTTATCTATCAAACACAGGTTTCGACACCGGATTATTTTCGTGAACGTATACGATATGCTGTAGATAACATGACCCCACAAGTGCTCTTGGATGTGTTTCTAAAAGATGCTGAACGGTTTGACCTGTACAGAGATACTCAAGGGAACCGTGTCGAACCGTATTCTTGATTATTTGTTGGTTGAAAATAAATGAATAATTTCTGTGTGTTACAATAAAACAGATAGAGAATGCATGGTCACACTGGAAAGCAGTTTCTTTCCTGTAACAAACCAAGGTTCATCACCATTAGTCTTTTAATGTCCGTCGTTGGACATAGACCTTCCCCATGATTTGCCACAATTCTCTATCATGGGCGTCATGGAGCTAGCATTTCTTGCATTTGTCTAGTTCATCTCTCCATTTTGAATTCTGCTGGCTTCGGTTTCGCATGTGATTTCTGGGGATCCATGCTGTGAGTAGTCGTGATGTTCATCAGTTGTCTTTCAGTCTTGCAACATCGCCTGCCCATTGCCATTTTAGTTTTTTAATAGCTTTATGATGTGTCAGACCCCTGTTTTTTTTCCGTATATACTATGCTGTCGTGATCTCTCCATGTGAGTTTGAGCATGATTCTCTCATGCACACGCTGCATGCTTCTCAGTTTGTAGGTCTGTCTCTTGGTTAAATTCCATGTTTCAGCTCCATAGGTGACTATCGAGAGAATGCATGTGCGGCTCAGTGGTACATTTGCTCGTCGGTTCAGTAGTCATGGGTTCAATCCTTGGTCGTCATACCAAAGACTTTGAAAATGGGACTCAAAATGTCTGTGCTCAGCACTCAGCATAAAGGACCAAACAATCCCAGAGAGAGATGCAATTCATTGTCCAAGACACTGTGCTCGGCAATTATCATCGTTCACACGGACATTAGTCTACAAGACTGACTCATTGTATTTAATACAGCTGTGAATTTAGAGGAAGTAAATGAGAATTTTAAAAGGTTTAAGTCTTTTCTTGATCATGTCACGTCGCAAACGCATCAATAAGTTTGTGGTACAGCAACTGTGATTGTTTTTGGAAAATCAGAATCAGCAAAAGGAAAGAAAAAGAAAAAGAAGCACCAAATGAGCCTCTGCTTAAGAAGTTATGCAACTCATAAAGATCACAACACAGAAAATCTCCACACGAAAATGAAAGTTAATCCCATTTTTCTGCCATACATTGACGAGGCAACGAGTTCTCTTATCAATTACTAGAAAATGAGAAAAAATAAATAACAAAAACAATTAGGGAAGATTACTTGCAGATGAAAGAGCTCTGCTTCATTTATCTTAGCGGTGTTTTTCCATAGAAAATTTCTGATTTAAAGCAGCAGGCCCTACCAGCCTATCATCATGGCTGGTGGGTGCCAAAAGGGATTAATGCGTTGATGATAGCTATACTTCAACCTAATTCCGTCGAGGACATTCATAAAATTCAAAGCTTAGCTCTGTTCTACGTTGTTTTTGTTTCATTCCAAAGCATAACTAACATGCCAAAGCGTCGAGTGTACATAGTTACCAGGTGGTCACGAGTTCAATGGACATTTCCATTTGAGAAAGCAAATCTGTCACCTCAAAGACAAATCAACTAAGAAGACCAGACAGATACAAGATATCGTCAGGCATGGACAATGGAACGATAATAATCCATTCGGTAGATTCAATAGAGAGTTTGATTCGGAATTCCCAAAGTGTTACCAACAAAGACAGATACATGAAGAAGGACGACGGCTACAACAGCCGAAACAGATCGTATAAATCAGTGGATATTTTAACTATGAATTATTTCACTCATGGAACAATGGTTGAAAATAGCTGACTTCACTTTTTATCGGTACCAGGAATGGCGATTTCTCTTTTTAGTTTTTTTACTCCTTGCACTCATCGAAAAATTGGGATTGCTGAACATTCCAGGATCCATCGAATAAACTTTTGAAAATCGATCATACTTTTGATCAGGTAAATTTCTAATAAAAAATACGTTTGTCGCTATAATTATGCTTAGTGTTTTTTCTATCTTCTTTGATGTCAGAATCGACCAGCAACATCTACCTGATGTTTCGGTAAGTGATTCTCTTCTAATGAACTCTGTAATTTTCGATCCAGGAAAAATCTATAATTGGTAGGAAGACTAGTGAAGTTCTCATTAGAGCTAATCGATAATATAAGATTTCTAAGTAAAAAGAATATATATATATATATATATATATATATATATATATATATATATATATATATATATATATATATATATATATATAACTAGAACGCCCCCTTCCGATCATTTTGGTTATCTTTGTCCGTGTAAAGTTTTAATGATGAAAAAGTAGCAAAGAATCTGGAAGAGGGAGCGATGAGTCGTTTTTGATATTCACAACACTCAATTCTTTCCAAAGTTCAAGTAAAGAACCTTTGAATGTCGATGGTCGTTAAATCTCAATAGACAGAACCATTCATCGTCTAAAAATCCTTAATGATGGCAAAACAGTAACAGATTGCACACTAATCCCTCTAAAATAGATTATTTATGTGCAGTTTAGGAGTTAATAAGGGATTAATCCCCAAAATAGTAGAAACATGACTTTGGGTCGAGTGGTTTTGAGACGACACTATAATTTACTCGCTATATGTGTTTATAGAATTCGAATTGAGGATTCCTATGGGCTTATTTCTACTTTTCAGGTCAGTTTGGCTGGCTATGTATGTATTACGCGTACAGGCTACAGCTATGGAGTTGGATGGTTGGAATTTCAAACAATATTTTCCTTATTATGTCTACGGAAACATTTTTGTTTCTTTTTTAAAAAATTCCCCTTAAATAGGTTTCCAGTGGGGGTTTCGGTCAGTCTGAAATGTAAGTTTATGCTAAATTGGCCCTTTGGTTGAGCCCACTTAAAAAAAAAAAATTCAATCGTTTTAGTGATTACTGCCCAACAAAAGGTAAGAGAAATAACTTCTTCATGGATCATCGCTTTTTCTAGTTTTTTAATTGATCACCCTCAACAAAGCATGCTGCTGGAAGACATTGGTATCGTAATGGTTTTATTGAATGACCGATCAGTTCTGTTTGTCAAAAGTTAAATATAGCTTTCCACAACTTTGTTGTCAAAATGAGGTTTGTATTTTAGCAACACACGGGATCAAGTACAGCTTCTCTCGTCTGACCAGAAAAGAAAGTTATTAACAACTGTCTGAAGAATGAAGATCATTGCATTACGTTGGAATATCGATCCGTCCTTTAATCAGTTGGTACATTGATAACAAACGCACACATAGTATGTGTGTTATTATACATTATATAAATATATAGATATATGTATGAATGTGTGTGTGCTTTATAAAGGCACCTCAGGTCCAGAATTGCTTCTTTTTTCTTTCCGGTGGTTTCTCAATGCAGTCACTGGAAAAAAGTGATTACGAACAATTTGAAGGCCGAAGTTCATTGCACCAATTCAAAATATCGATCTGCCAAATGATCAGTTTGCGTATCGATAATGGTCGATATAATTATCTATAGAGATGTGATCTTCATATATTTTCCTTTTGAAGTGAGAATCGACTTGCGACATCTTTCTTATTCTTCGACTGATAATTCGATAGATCTCAAAATTTTGTTTCAGGAGGAAAAAACCGTGATGGCTATGCAAGGGGAGGTAGGGTCCTCATTAGAGGTAATTGATAAAATAAAATTACCAAGCAAATTTCTCTTTTTCTACCACTGTCTTTATATATATATATATATATATATATATATATATATATATATATATATATATATATATATATATATATATATATATATATATACGTAGAGAAAAAATTAATCGACTGTGATAGATATGAATGGACTGATGTAGATTGATAGACAGATAAGTGACTAACATAACTATGCTGTTAATTTCTAGCCTTTGATATTAATGTTTTTTAGATGTTGTCAATTTATCAAGATTCATAATGTTGTGTAAATAAAGTAATGTCTTGATTCGATCATTATCAGCCTCTACTGTTCTATTCAACCGTATAGCATCGTTCAGCGAAAATTCTCCAGTAATATTTGGCAAACCATTGACGATACATTCGATTATTCAATGTGCATTTATAAAAACGGCACTAATCTTGTTTTGTGTTCGAACGGCATCTTAAAAAAACTGACGAAAGAAAAAGGAATGATATTCCCAAAATGCTGCTTATATTCTTTCATCTTCAATGTTCATCATCATTATCATCATCATCCTTTTCGCGTGCGTTGATGATTACCCCCCCCCCCCAGGATTCCCCAGACCTCTCTATCTAGGGTGCCATGGAGCCAGTACCTTCAGAACTTGTTTTGTTCGTCTCGCCATCTTATATTTTTTCGTGCACACGAACTCTGGGGATCCAAGATGTGAGTCATAATGTCCAATAGTTGTCTAAGATTCTTGCAACATGACCAGCCCAATGCCATTCGTGTTTTCTAATTGATTCTATGATATCTCTGACTCCTGTTTTTTACTCTCTAATGTGCTGTGCCGTTTTTAATCCTTCCATGTGATTTTGAGTATGATTCTCTCTTGTGTACGTTGCATGATTCTCAGTTTGAAGATCAATCTTTTGCTCCGGTTCCATGTTTCACCTCCATAGTTGATTATGCATTGGTTGTAGAGCCTTCTTCCCAAATCTAATAGGATCGTCTTATTCTTAAAAGTTTAACTTGTTCTACCGAAAGCTTGCCATCCTTGAGCGGTTTTTGGATTTATTTATTTTTGGAGGGAGGAGGTCAAGGGTCAGGGTCAAGGGTCAGGGGTCAGGGGTCAGGGCTAGGGATTTCATTGATGTAATAGTCTACTTTTTTCAGATCTTTGGGTTTTTGTGTCTTTGTCCTCAACATGTTTGTTGTACATAACATTTGCTTTACTGAAGTTCATTTGGACACCAACTTCTTTGCTCTCTTCGTTCAATTCGTTTAGCATTACTTGGAGAACATGAAGTCTTTTTTTGCCAAAAGAAAGTTGTTGTCTGCAAATCTGAGGTTACTTACGTATTTAGAATCTATTCTAATTCCTTCATTTTCTAAGTTTAGGTTTTGGAAGTTCAGCATTTGGAAGGCTGTGAAGAGTTCTGGGGAGCTGTTCTCATCTTGGCTTAACCCCTTTTCGATTTGAAAGGACTCAGAGTCTCTGTGTAGCCTAATAAATAAACTGCTGTGTCGGTATATATAATGCAAGACTCAGGGTTTATGCCTTCTGTATGATAGCATCAATAACATTTGAGATTTCCATTGGATGGAAAGTATTCTTAAAGTCGACAAATGCTACAGCATGTGGCATTTTATATTCTGCTGCTTTACCTTTCAGTTGATTTTATGAATGGAGATGGTGAATGGTTGAGTAGCTTTTTTTGAAGCCAGCCTCTTCTCGTGGTTGTTTTGCATCTAGCGTTTTGGCGATTCAGTTGGTCATCACTTTGGTAAAAAGTTTGTGGATGCAGTTGAGTAGACCATGGCCTGTAGTTGTTTAGATCTTCTGGATACCCCCCTTATGTAAAAGCATTATAATTGCGGTGTCCCAATCTCCTGGTACTTCACTCTGTCTCAGACATAAGTCGAATCGGATAGCTAGTTCCCTAGTAATGACATTACCAGCCTTTTTGAGTAGGTCGATGGTGATGTTATCTGGTCAAGAGACTGGGTCTTTTTTCTTCGTTTGTTCCATCTCCCAAAGACTTCTGGGAAATCTTCTAACTGGTTATTCGTAACTTGTGAAACCTGGTCGTTGTCTTGTGTCCTCTGTTTGGAGGAATAGAGTTAAAAAAAAAAGAAATCATTGGTTTCTTAGATCCCTATCCCTTGTTAAGTGTCCATTTTCTTTGAACACACTAGTTATTTGTATTCTCCCTGTGCTGAGCGAGTTTTAAAAATAGTTTTAAAGTCCCTAGTTTTTTCGAGAATGCTTTTGATGACTACTGTTGTGAATCTTCTCTTCGTTTCTCTTGGATGAGTTTGTTTAATTTGGTGGCTTATCTTATAGTCGGTGGCTTCAGATACATTTTAAAGTCCATTTTAATACACTTACATCCCTCCCGAACTGACAGAATTTGTACTAAAGATTTTTTTTGTAAATACTTTGGGATGTTCACTCTTGCTGAAGTATTTTTTCTGATTTTTGTTTTCTTTAAATTTTTGGTCCTAATTATGTCTATTTCGAAGGTAGATAAGTAAGTTGAAATGACGTAAAAAATGTATTGTATGCTTTTTGCACCCATTATATGCATCTATCTATTGATAGCATCTGATTGATTTTTGATTATTAGAAAAAGCTATTATTGAATTGGCACTCATTGTTGCCCAGGTTCCAGTGTCCCTTTCCGCTGACATCGATTTCATTACTTATATTTCTATTAGAATCTCAAAATGCAGAATCAATGAAATATATTTCTGGAAATCATCTCCACAAAGACATCCATTTTCACAGAACAATATTGCTGACTGCAGTTCGTCCATATCCATCCATCTATCTATCTTTCTATCTATCTATCTATCTATCTATCTATCTATCCATTAGAAACTACGTATCAAAATTGTCACCCAAACTGTCTAAATAGGTTTCCCCAGTTTTTTATCCAGTCCGGCTGACTGGTTGACTATGTATCACACGTACACGCTCCACTAACGGAGGTACAGGGCTGAAATTTTCAACTTTCAACATCCACTCCTAATCACGTGAACAAAAATCGTTCTTTTAATCCCCTGAATAGCTTTCTTATTTGAGGTCCAGTTAGCAATGTAAGTTTATGATAAATTGGTCCCTTAGTTTGTGTCCGCTTTTTGAAATTCAGACTCATCAGTGATCACTGCCTAAAAAAACACGAGAGAAGTAGCTTATTCAATGATTACCCCTCTTGCATTTTTGATTGATCATCCCCAGCACGGCATGCTAACAAAAGACATTGGTGACATGATGGTTTCTGTTGAGTGACGAACCAGATCTATCTATCTATCTATCTATCTATCTATCTATCTATCTATCTATCTATCTATCGATCTAAATGTATATATCTTTGTATGTATAATTATATACATATACCTATGACTCTACTGATAGCCTCAAAGTGATTATTGATTTTCACAAAAATCTGTAAGTAAATAGGCACTTATGGCTCTTCGTGTTTTCTGTGTTCTCATTTCACTGACATCAATTTCGTTGCTTTTATTTCTATTAAAAACTCAAAATGCGGAATCAATGCCATATTTCTAGAAATTCATCTCCACAAAAAGCCCTCTTTCATTTTCACGAAAGAACTCGGCTGACTTTGCATTTGTTCGAAGAACGACATTTCGTTTTTCTTTCCAATCATTCTGCTGAGTTCTCATCAAGAAAAACAGGTATTACGCATTTTCGTTTGTGAAATTATTTTGTGGATTGCATCTTTTTTATATTCTATATTTTCCCTAATCATTTTTTGATCATGTAGCAAATAGCAATGGAGGAGAAAAGTCTTAAATATAAATTGCTTTCCAGAAAGAAAGGAAGAGGAAAAAAAAAAGAAAGAAAATAAATGGAAAAATGGAAAAATGAAATAAAAAAAGGAAAAGAAGAAAGACAGAAGAAAGAAGTACAGCAAGAGATAGGAATGAAGGAAACTACTCAGGGAATGAAATGGAGTGAATGAAAAATGAAAAATGAGCAGAGGGAAACATGAAAAATAGTAAAAAGAAGAAATAAAGATAAAAAGGGAGAAAGGAAGAAAAAAGCGAAAGAGAAAAGCAAGAAGACATAGAAACAAAAAGGAGGAAAGGAAAAGGGAATAAAAAACATATGGAAGAAAGAATAAGAAAAAAGATATAAAGAAAGTGAAAGGAAGATAAGAAATAAAAGAAAGAGAGGGAGAAAGAAAAAAGAAATAAAGTGAAAAAATAAAGACAATAAGAAAGGAGAAGAGAGAAAGAGAAATGAAAAGGCAAGAGAACGAATGAACAATGATGAAAATAAAGAAAGGAAAATAAACAAAGAATGAATTAACAAAAGGAAGACATGAATCGAGAAACGAAGAGAAAAGAGGAAGAAAAATATGAACAAAGAAAATAGAAAGGGAGAGAAAGGGATAATTGGAAATTGAGAAATAGAAAACGAAAGAAAGAGAGAAATATCTGAAAAGAACAAAATGTAGAAATTGTCATCATGTACCAAGTGAAGTTGGAAGAGGTATATGCCGGAAAACTTTAGGTTCTACGTCTTACGAAAGATGTCGGAAATGCTACTCAGCAGATGCACAAGGCGAAGGAAATCGACTTTGAGAATCTCCAGTCAGAAGGAATCCGAAGGCAACCTGGCTTCTCCGGGTAAAATGTAACTATTGCTGCTATCAGCCCAAGGCTTCATATCTGAGCAAAAGCAGCGAACCCCTTTTAAGGATGCTTCTAGATTCAATTTTAAGATAGCGATTTTCCAGAGGCTAAGCAAAGGCTATCAGTGTCAATTAAGCCCGAAAATAAAGACATTCTGGTCCTAGCGATAGACACCACTTGAGGAGAATCGCTGCACACACACACACACACACACACACACACACATATATATATATATATATATATATATATATATATATTCAGACCCGGAGGCTGGTATCCTACTGCTGAGCCACGGAACTGGACGGTCAGTAAGGCTGAATTTAAGCGATATATTTATATGACTAAAATTCCCCATCCACCAGGGTGCTCTATTCCTATGGAAGAGCATTCTTGTATAGTTTTCAAGTTATTGCCACAGGGCTATTGTAGGTGAGTTTCAATTAGTGATTATTCAACAGACAAACTTGGCTAAATATGGTCTGATTGTCAGAGACTAGTCACTTTGATTGTTTCACAAGTTGTTTGGACTAAACTTTTCCATCGTTGCTCCTTCCATCAATACATTTTGGGCAATGTATCCTTTGGTATTTTTTTAGATGTATTATCTCCTCTCAAGTTGAAAGAAACTCCCCCCTCCCCATAGTTATCTCTCGAACCTAACCAAAATATTGTCCCACAACCTGCTCAAGAGATAATCAAGCTAAACTGGAAATGGATAGATCATAAGATTGCACAATATACTAGAGGAAAAACAAGAGTCCGATGTATCTGATTTCATCATAAAAATTAAATGACAATGGGCGAGTCATGTTGCGAGAATGGCAGACAACCGCTGGACATCACGACTCCCAACGTGGATCCTCAGAGATCATATGTTAAACCATGGCCGACAGAAAATAAAATGGCATGACAAACCAGACCAGTTCAAAAGGTAGTGATTCAGCGACGCCCATGATAGACCACGAATTCTGAAAGGTTAATGATGAATTTCTTCTGATACCTTCCAAGTATTTGTAGTTCTTGATCTCCGTTTCAGAGGTTCCTGCAGGCAATATCAATCTTATTTTTTATTGCTTGGACGGACACCTTGTAAATCAATTGACGCCCCTTTACCTGATTGTGCATCTGCATTCGAAAACGGTTATGAACTGTAAACTAATGAGTAGCAGCGTATCTTGGCTACTCTACCTCTGATAACTTCCCTTCGGTTTCGTTGCGTCTCAAAGATCCGTGTAGCCCCCGAGAATGATGAAGTTTTCAAAGAAGAAGTTTTCAAAAGAGTCGAAAGGGTATTGAGCTATAACCCTGCTCGAAAACTCTTTCAGTGTCTTAAGCAGGATATTTAATGTACTTTGGCGGGAAGCAGCTTTCCTACGACGTCATCGTGTACAACAACAACAACCAAAAAAAAAAAAAAAAAAAGAAAATTTCGAGGTTTCTCCAATACAATTATTTAACGACCGGAAGGGGGCTCTGGCGCCGAGGGAACTCATTGAATTTCGCAAACTTATTTGAATTTTGCAGACTTATTTGAATTTTCGATTTACTTTTATAAAATCGATCGGCGAGGAAAAAGTTTTCTTTTCTTATTTATTTTCTCCACCTCTTAAGAAGTAGAAAACATCCAAAAAGTGTATACATCTGCCAACGCCATTGTCACTTAATCTGAATGAGAATCTATTGATACATAGCGAAGTGAAGTACAAATGTCGGACAACTGTTGAATAGTTAACGTTTGGTTCGTCTGCAAGCCCTCAATTTGTTTTGTGAAGGCCAGCATTATCAACCAAGTATTTGGCCAAGGGACAGAAAACGAATGTACAGCTCAACATTAGTTCCAAAAGTCTCGAAACAGAGTTTTCACCCTTGGAAACATGGACGTCCTTTCACGGCAACCAATCAAAGGCCACTAACATTTATTTTTTCTTTGTTAGAAGAGGTAAAGATTAATTTCTCTAACCATTAATGTAAATGTGAATTTATTGGCTACGATATCTTCTTTCTACCCCGTTGCCCCCCCCAATCATCATAACAAATAATCTTTTCTATCGATAGACATTTTATCGCACTTTCATCTTACGAATTCAGCATATTTTTTTCTTTTCTTGTCTCGGCTGCAATAGATTTCTGCTCGCCCGTTTTAAAGTCGACACAACTTTTTAGGTGGTCTGTCTGAAACTCAGAATGTCTGATTATCACACACACACATACACATCTCTCTCTCTCTCTCTCTCTCTCTCTCTCTCTCTCTCTCTCTATATATATATATATATATATATATATATATATATATATATATATATATATGCACCTCCAGCAAATTATTAAATTTGCGCCTCTCACAAAAACAAAAGGTTTAAACTGTGTATTTTGGGGCTTGAAAATTTAATTCTGTTTTTTTAAATATATTTTCTTATATGAAATACGGTTGCACTCAAACTTGTCCTTTTAATTGTACTTATATATATATATATATATATATATATATATATATATATATATATATATATATATATATATATATATATATTGCCATTTTAGTGCAGCATGCAGTATTTGGGTCACATGGTAGCAAAACAAACTTGACTGCTGCAGGGTTAAACTCTACTACTATTCAGACCGAAGATGATTACAGTTACTTTTGCATTTCACGTGTAATATATACATCTATAGGTATATAAGACTCGTCAGATTAGCTCTGTGTAGGGAGTTGATAATCTCTTGGTCGAGATTTTCAAAACATTGTGGAGAAATGTTAAATTTATATATTAGTTTGGTTTAATGTAACATGATAGACCATCAGTAAAGAGTTCACTTCCCTAAATATGATTGAGATTCTTGTTTTTGGTACAGGGGAAAATAAACCTAACTGAAACTTGTACTAGAATTTGACGATATCAGGCATGCGGTACTTGTTCTGATCGGAATTTCTGAGACAAGATATTGTTACTATTATACAGTAATAAATACTCGTTGTTTTCTAACTATGTACCTAAAGTTGTGTACTGTGCCTGTATGTCTATACAGTATACTGTAAAGATAAAGCAGGATATTTCAACAAATATTCTCGTTTTCGTTTTGAGTAAAAAGGAAATTGACACATCGGCAAGAGTGGCAGCAGTAGTAGTTCTAGTTATATCAACAGCAGCCAACAAAAGAAGACATATACGCACAGCATAATAGTCAATTCTGTGTTCAGATATCAGCAATACCCTCTCTCTATCTTTCTGTTAGTTGTCAGATACAGACTGTCAGCTTTCAAATTATATTTTGGATTTTTTTCCTTCATACTATCTTCATCGTCTCTGTTTTTTTACACTCATTCGTGTTCAGATACTTTTCAATGAAACTTCTGATGCAATCGCTAATACGTTGACATCTATGGTCACATTATTGATAGCTTTCAAATAGTGAACTATTCAGGGTTAAAGTAAGTAATATAACGTGAAGGTACCACTCGAACTCCTCATATACACACATAGATATTTTTACCACGTGCCTTACAGCCTGCTATATATATATATATATATATATATATATATATATATATATATATATATAAATATATATATATATATATATATATATATATATATATATATATATATATATATATATATATATATATATATATCATCTCTCCATATACATATATACATATATATCAACTCTCCATCTTGAGTCTAGTCTTTTCTCCCTATGTTTACTGCGCCATGGATACCAATCAGGTAGTCTTTTGCTCCATCTACTGTCATTTATTCGTGCTAAAAGTCCAGCTGGTCTCCATTTTTGTTGCTTTCTTTATCCTAATCCCCCTTCAAATCCATTTTCTATCTCTTTGAGTTATCCGTAGCATTGCTCTTTCCATGGTTCTCTGCGCAATTCTAAACTGATTTTTTGTTAGTTTTGTTAATTTCCATGTTTTGCATCCATGAGTCATTGTTAGTATTTGCCCCCATGTACATTCGCAAGGTATCCCCACTCGTCTATATTCATATCAAATGCTTTCCAGCCATCCAACGAAGAAATGATTGGGCTCATTTCTTTATTTTCTGATATCGCCTTCGTTTCGCTCAATACCTAGTAGAATTTAGTATCAAAGTTGGCGTTTCTTATTTTCACATACACACACACACACACACACACACACACACACACACACACACACACACACACACACACACACACACATACATACATACATATATATATATATATATATATATATATATATATATATATATATATATATATATATATATATAACTATATATATCATTGTGTCATCCACAGACAGCTGTTTCGATGTATTACATCTCTTCATTGTAGCTATAGACTTTCCATTATCCCATCCAGTACTGCAAGGCAGGATTGAAACTTTCGCTTCATATATATATATATATATATATATATATATATATATATAGAGAGAGAGAGAGAGAGAGAGAGAGATAGAGAGAGATAGATAGAGAGAGAGAGAGGGGTGAAACCGTTAGGCCACTCGTTTTTGTAGTTGAATTGTTTGTTCTTCCTTTACTAAACGGCCGATTCATTCCCTGGTCTTTTTCTTTAGGTGAAAATTTCTCGTGTTGAGTTTGTTATTGGTTCGTTTACAGTGTGTATTGGTGACATTCTACTGAATAGACGAACCCTTCAGTAGGTATTAGAAAACTATCAGACAAAACTGTCGACATTGATTTCTTCAGTTTTTAAGTGGGTTGTCTGTCTGGCTAGACTGTTAAGCATGCATCACAAATGCAGGCAGCACCAATAGAGCCAGAAAGCTGGACATTTAAACATGTACTCTTTATTTTGTCTCATTTTGCTAAATAAGTTTTTGGTAAGGGTCATTTGAGTTCATAATAAGTTGGTCACTTGATTTACATCCGTTTGTTATGAAAATTCATGATTTTTCAGTGATCATTGACCAACAAAAGGCGTGAGAAGTAACTTTTTCTTTGATCAACTTTTTTTGTCAAATTTTCAAAATGATTTCCACCAACATGAAACGCTGCAAAAGACATCGGTCAGGTGACGGTTTGCAATGAGTGACTAACCTGACTTGTTTTTCTCTAAAAATGATAAATCTTCTAACAGCCAGAATGACTGAAAAGTCAATTCTAATTCAATGACACTAAAATGATTCGACATTTGATCAATTGGATAGATTTTAAAAAAAATCTAGAATTGGAAACTGTCAGCCAAAACTGTCAATATAGGTTTCTAAATTCATCAAGTCGGCGAGGCTGACTGGCTGTCAGTGTATGTATCTAATCATTTATTTATATATCATCATCATCATCATCATCATCAGCATCAGTCTTTTAACGTCCGTCGTTGGACATAGACCTTCATTAGATTCACCATATTTCTTTATCAAAGGCGTTGCAGAGCCACTACTCCCTAAATTGACTAGCTCGTCTCATCTAACTTTCTTCCGGCCTCGGTTCCGCATGTGATCTCGGGGGATCCATGTCGTGAGTCGTGATGTCCATCAGTTGTCCGCCATTCTTGCAATTTGAGATGCCATTTGAGATTTTTAATGGATTTTATGATGTCCCGGACTTTTGTTTTTTCCCGGATGTACTGCGCTGTCTTGTGGTCTCTCCATGTGAGGCCCAGCATAATTCTTTCATGTGTATATTGCATGGTTCTCAATTTACGGGTCTTCGTATAATTTGTACGGGTGGCACTAATAGAACTACAGCGCTGAAGATTTAAACATTTACTCCTTTCTATGTCTTAAAAAATGTTTTTTTTTTAAATATCCCTCCCTGAGATAGGTTTTTCAGAGGAGGGTCAATTTACAATATAAGTTTATGCTAAATTGATTGCTTCTTTGTACCCACCTTTTTTTTGAAAATCCAG
Organism: Thysanoteuthis rhombus; assembly: GCA_963457665.1. Lineage (NCBI taxonomy): Eukaryota > Metazoa > Mollusca > Cephalopoda > Oegopsida > Thysanoteuthidae > Thysanoteuthis > Thysanoteuthis major. The sequence continues at coordinate 48,514,650 of OY735221.1, forward strand.
ACAGTCCAAAGAAAAGGCGAGAGAAGTAACTTATCTCTCGATCCGCATTTTTTCTGATTTTTTTAATTGATCACCCAAATAGGACGCGCTACCAAAAGACTTTGGTCAAATGACTGTTTCTATTGAGTGACTTACTGGAACATTTTAAAAAATTTGTCCTATTTTTTTAATCCCCAAGTAATTCACTTGATTGAATGTAAATATTTTATAACATTTGGTAAACAGCAATAAGATTTGGTGTACCAATACCCGCCCCCCCCATATGCACATACATACTCAGAAATACATACTTTTGCACTAATACATGCATGTACATACATACACAATGTGTGAAAACATAAACACACACCCACCAGACACATAAACATACACATACGTGAATACGCACATACACAGATATTACCCATAGATATAAACGCAAGCACATATAAACATAAACTTACAAATACATATAAACAAACGTATATACGTATTTGATACACACACACACACACACACACATATATATATATATATATATATATATATATATATATATATATATATATATATATATAGCGTGAGAAAGAGAGAGAGGAAGAAGTTGAGAGATGTAGAGAGATAGAATAGAGTATAGAACTTCAAGTAAATTCTGATCAAATAGCAGACTTGATATTCTTTAGAATTAATTTCACAGTTTTGTCATGTTTTCCAAAAGTGACGTGGAATTACTGTCAACAAGAAATTCAATATTTTTTATCTTGATTTCTGATGCCGTCACCGATTCCATAAATATCCCCCTATCTCAACCCGACACAATTACAAGACCGATGTCATGACAGTCATGATTCCAAAGCATTAGGAAGTTTAATATTTTGCCAGACAAATCAATTCAAGGAAAATTTAATTGAATAATATTTCGCCATTCCATCTCAACGAGTGACTTTTTACCATCGTTTTCACATTTTTTTTAATGGCTGATTTCCTTCTAGGAATTAATGTTTACATAGAAATGTAGCATTTTTACTCGGTGCACTTAGTGCACATGCATTCATAAATGCTGAACAAAGTCTTCCAGGCGTTAACTGGAGTGGCTGGGTGAACGGCAAATTACATCGGTCAGACGAAGGTGATGGAATCTTGAGACAGATTCCTCGGTGCACCAAACTACCGCACTGCTCCTCCTGCAACTGTGAATTGAATTGTACCGATGCAACAAACCGAAAACAGACGCATAGCTCTTCGTGTATCGTTAACATATTGCTTTATTCCTTTATTCGAAAGCATCTTCACAATATGATCATAGTTTCGTAAGCACATTGGCGTTTGAGGTGTGTAATTATAAATTTGAATACTTATAATGACTAAGCAGTGACCTACCCACAATTTTTCACTCTCCCTTACACTCTCTCTTCCTCCTCGCTTGGTGTCATCGTCTCCGAGCATCCTCTTCCCCATTCACCTCAACCACGAGGCGGTGGTAGTTTTTATTTGGCACGTTTGTTTTAGTCCGAATTTCAAGCAAGACTGACTAACAGGCAAAAAAAGTCTATTTTTTTGTCTCTCGTTCGAGATCAAAGCCTTTCTTTGTTTCAAAAAAGCCTATCACAAGCGTTCATCCCTTTGTGAGGCCCACCACGATGATGCTAAAATTCATTTTACCTCTCTTCATACAAATCGTCCCGTTACAACAACCTCAAAATCGTATAAAATAAAATTTTATCGTCACAAAACTATATCTAATTATCAAGAAAGAGATTGGTGAAAAATTGAAGTTACGTGTGTGCACGTTGTTGTTAGAAAGAAATGCCTTGGCTAAAATTTTGTGAAAATATGAATAAACAAACTGTCGGCAGTTTGTAATTTCACATTAGGAAATTTGCAAAAACTTTAACGCGCAAACAAACCTAGATTTTTTTTCAAATTAAAGAACATATCAAGTAGTTATTGGATCTTAGAAATTTTTTCACAATATTTCTAATAAAGGACTGAGTTGTTTCCATGACTTCTTTTTGATATCCAGATAACACAACGTATTTAAATCAGCAGCTTGACTACAAATCCCACAATGCAATGCATGCAAAGTAAAAAAAAGGGGCAACCTCCATTATACAACTTTCATATACAGACCCTTGGAATGTACATTTCTTTCCTAATTGGCATGAAATCATTCCTTTCGTCCGTCATCTAAGAATTATATTAATTATTCAGACACATCCTCATCACACCACTCTTATAAGGAATCACCAAACAAAAGTGTCTACAAAACTGTAAACAAGTTTCTCCACTTTCCATGATGTTCTGGCTGGCTATGTGTGTAAGTATCACGCGTACAGGCCGCACCAATGGAGCTAGTGGGCTGAAAATGTAAGCATTTACTCCTTATTATGTCGGACTCACTATCTTTTAATATCTACCTAAATTGGTTTATAGCAGGGAGTTTAATTTGAAAAGTCAGTTTGTGCTAAAAGGCTCTCTTAGTTAGTCTCCAGCAGCATTCACGCTTGTTCTTTTTGAAAATTCAGACATTTTTTCGTGATCACTTTCCAACAAAAGGCTACAGAAGTAACTTACTAATTGATCACCCCTTTTTACAATTTTCTTGTTGATCTGCAGAGAAAACCTTGGTCACGTGAACTGCCATACTTTTATTTCTAGATGATGAAAAAATGTCGGACAGAAATAACACGATTCCTAATAACCAATGATATCTTCACGATAATTGATCTGTTTCGTGCACCCAAGAGCACCGGAAGTACTTACACCGGTCATTGTGTCTAAGTTGCAACCAGAATTATTTGTAACAATTATTCAACTTTTTTTTCCAAATGAAAGGTCAAGAAGTGACGACTATGAAAATCGTGTGATGTTTATCAAATAGAGAATACGATATGATCAATGTATTGGTATAGATTATGGTTAGTTTGACATTTTGAGAATGAAATGATAATGTTGGAAAACTTGCTTTGACAAATCACTCTTTTATTTCGAGGTTCTGTTCACCAACAGAGCTTTCTCAAGACTGGTGTGTTCACCCCCCCCCAAAGAAACCAAACAAAAACACACACACACACACAGAGGCCAGTTACTTGTAAACACTTCACTCTTGAAAGAGTCCATAGAAAGTCTCTTGAAATCTCTATTAATAAGCCAAACTTCGAAGTAAGTCATTTGTCTACGCAAGTCATCCGATATTGTCATTTCATTCTCAGAGATAAGATACCAAATGAAGCAGTACTCCAATGCACTCACAGTAAATGATTATTAATGAAAATATTGAGTGAGAGAAAGCCTAAATTCTTTGGCTACTGAGAACCTACTTAGAATCGAACTGAGATGCATGGAGAGAGCCATGTCAGGAATAACTCTAAGGGATAAAAAAGATCAACATGGATGAGGAAAAAGACTAGAGTGAAGAATATCATAAAGATAATCAAGCAAAAAATGGGCTGGAAATTCTGCAAAAAAGGATGAAAACTATTGGAGCGGAAAGCTAACCGATTAAACGCAGTAGGAAAAGACCAGGCACAAGACAAAAGGATGTGATGGAGGGTGTTTTGATGAGACATGGCAGAGATTATTATGATCGTGGTAGTCATGGAGAGAAGTGGGGAAATACCTTTGTGCAACTGTTGAATCATAATGGCTGCTGCTACTGCTGCTGCTGTTGATATTATCAGAAAAAGAGCAATAGAACGTCTTGCATACAAACATGGAAAAGATATATAAAGAACGATAAACAGGATGATAACCCTTTATCCGGAATGTCTGGGACCTGAAGTATGTTTGATTTCATTTCTTTCGGATTAGGGAATATTTGCATACACATTATGATAGAAAGATAATGTCCCCGTCTTCTTAGTATCATCATCAGTCTTTTAACGTCCGTCGTTGGACATAGACCTTCACCAGGATTTGCCACACTTCTCTATCATGGGCATCGCAGAGCCAGCACTTTCTGAACTTGTCTAGCTCGTCTCTCCATCTAATATTCTTCCGGCCACGGTTGCACATGTGATCTCAGGGTATCCTTGTCGAGAGTCATGATGTCCATCAGTTGTCCGCCATTCTTGCAACATGGCTAGCCCACCACCATTTGAGATTTTTAATGGATTCTATGATGTCCCTGACTCTTGTATTTTCTCGGATGTACTGTGCTGTCTTGTGGTCTCTCCATGTGAGGCCCAGTGTAATTCTTTCATGTGCACGTTGCATGGTTCTCAATTTTCAGATCTGTCTCTTGGTTTGGTTCCATGTTCCAGCTCCATCACTGTTACTCAAATGGATAACTTTACCTTTCGTTGATATTTCATTGATTTGGTACAGATGAAAAAACAAACAAAAAAATAAATTGGTATCCGTACTTCGCGCAAATGATCTACCGTGACAGCGCGTGAATTATCTAAAAAAATATCCAAAATTTAAAAAAAAAGTAAACTTTTCATGTATGATTATCTAAAAAAAATACCAGCTCAAGATTTGGGGATTGTTAGTTGGTCCAAAATGACCATAGAGATCTAAAAAGTACTTCTTTGAAAAAAAAAAAAGGTTTTTGATGGTGCTTAATTCTGAACTCAGGCAAATCCTCAAGGCTGTAGTCCTAAAAATATTACAGTGGAGTCAGGTGAAGAAATTTTCACTTGTGATACCATATTGATCTTCAAAAAGTTCTGAATTTTGGAACATTCTAATTTTCGGAGTTTTGGTGAAAAGAGGCTCAATCTGTCCATAAACAGTGTGAAAGAACAAACAAAACTAAGTGTACGAGACATCATTACCCTTGCAATGGATCGTTTGGTGTCAAGAGCCATCATTGCCCGAGTTTGCAATGCACAAGGCTCTTGAAAGGAGGAATAATAGAATTCTATTTATACCCACAGACATTAAGGTGTCCCCAACCACATCGACTGAATCATACTTCTGTCTCTTAGTAAAGTGAGTGTCAGACAGAAATAACACAATTCCAATTATCAACCGATGCCATCTTCACGTTAGTTGCTCTGCTTTAGTACACAGGCGACTACGAAGTTGTTAAACTGGTTATTTTGTCTGTCTTGCAGCCAGCCGACAAATTCATCTTTTGCTTTAAAATCTTTCTTTTTTTTTCCCTTCATTCTGTCAAAGTTCCCAATTACTTTCCGATGTTATTTCGTTAGCTGGAAGTTAAACCTACCCATTATTGTCATTTGAAAGGGAGATAACCACTTTTAGCCATCCAAAAGTGGCCGAATTCAAAATTGAGGTACCTGATACGTGAGTGCAAGTATGATCTGGAAATCCTATTTAAAGTCTTGATTTGACTGTAAAGAATACTGGAAAATATTTGTACAGTGTGTTTGGCTTGGTTTATATTTTGGTTAAATAATAATCACAGCATCAAGTGTGCTTAGGTCAAAATTTGTTTTTATTGGTGTTTGTATATTTTAGATGACTAGCATTCTACACATCTGACTTTCTCCGTGACTAAGCCAGCTGGAGGGGAATTCTATTGAAATTAGAAGACAAAATTAAATGAAAATTAGAAAAAAAATTATAATGAAAGAATTAATCAAAAAGGCATTTGCATTATTTAAGACTTCTGTCCGATTGAGACAGGCCAGCAATATCAGGAATTATGGTTAAAATCTCGTTAGAAACTAATTTTTTTATTCTAGACCAATGCTTCTCATTTTATAGTTATAGAATGTGAAAACTACCTGAGTGTTGCGATAAAAAGCATTATAGATAAGATGAAAGAAATACAAGTGAAAATGAATAATTGCAATGCACCATTGGAGAAATTAGGAAGAGAGTCATGTGACTTTTATTTCTAATACCGATTGGCATAAAAAAAGCCATGCAGACGAAAAAAAAACTATGAAAAACTAATAATGATGACCAACCTTCTACTAAGAAATTTAGAGTACTTATCAATATTTCATATCTTATTACTTGGTGAAAAGAATAACAAAATAAGGCAAAAGAATGATTGTAGAAATTAAAAATAGCAGCAATCTTAATTTAAATTCGAGATTGTAGTAGAAGAAAATGTCATATTCTGATTTCACGTGATTACTTGTCGCCACTCCGGGTGCTAGTCGCCTCTTACTCTATTCCACATATCACAGAACTCGATAAACTAGTTTACTGCTGGAGAAAATTAGACATACCAAGAGTAGCCCAACGAAAAGACCGAGTAGTTGTGATGTAAAGGACCTAAAATTGATATGAAAGAAATGTCTGAAGAGTGTCGCCATTGTTAGGAATGGAGAGCACCCTGAATTACAGCTCAGATCAGTGGGCGGTATCCTTGCATCTGCGTCGGATAGGGAGCTGCGGGTTAACCTTGGAGGCAGCTTGAGTTTCTGGATCAAGTCGTGAAAACTTTGCTGAGACCAGGCGATGCTGACATTGGACTCTTCGAATCAGCTGATCCTCACAGAGTTGACGATTTCTTTGGACGACTGCATTGAGGAAATCAGCTTCGCAAGGACTACTCTGCTTGGTATTTAGGGGCTTCAAAAATAAAATCTGTTAAAGCTGCCATGCAGGCCGCAGAGAGAACTTCCAGATGGATCCGAATCAGAAGGAAGATTCGGCAGGCCAATGCCACTGGGACACATCGGATATTGACCAATCCTGTACAGGTTGCCTCAGCGAGGGTGTTAGAATTTGAATAACCGGAAAACCCAATGACTTCGGATACATCATTGACGATGTGTCAAGTACATTCTTGACATCATAGAAACCATTAAAAAACTCAAATAGCAATAGGCTCATCATATTACAAGAATGGCAGACAACCGATGGACATCACTACCCACAACAAGGATCCTCAGAGACTAAAAGCAGAACCGAGGTGGATAGAATATGAGATGATGAGACGAACTAGACAGGTTAAAAAAATATTGGCTCCGCAACGCCCACGATGGAAAGATTTGGCGAATCTTTGGGAAGGTATATGTCGAACGACGGACGATAAAAGACTGATGATGATGATGAAAAACAGCGTACCACTTTCTGTCTTTTACATAGACTAGAACACCAACCAAAAGAGCCTGTAACATAATTAAGAAGTAGATAACATTATTCAAATATTGATTTCTTATTACTCTTCTGCTGTTTTGATTCAGCTTCTATTTAAATACATAATTGCACAAATTTCAAAGCATTTAATGCAATAAATTGTTTCCAGAATGTTTATAACTTTGTATTAATTCTTCGTACACGGGAATCATTTGTTCAATTCCATTATGAAACTAATTCAATTTCGAGACAAATTAGCAGTTTGTAAAATGAACAAGTTTTATACTAATCAAATTATTTCGAAAACGTCGACTTTTCAGTATTTGAAAATTAAATCTGATCAAATGTATGTCACAGAATTGTCTCACATTCCGAAAAACTGTAGAAGATAAAAGCATATGGTTTTTACCATTCGGTAGCAAGTATTTCCAAGATTTATCCAGACTGAAAAACCATCCAATCCGCCCCTCTCACATGAAGCTACTGAACGAATAGAATTAGAAACATGAGATTTTCACTAATTAATAGCCCGTTGTTTTAAAATTTATTACGTATGCGGCAAGTGTGATATTGAGTTGTTGGGGAATCATGTTTTTTTTTCATGTCTGAGTCATATCTGGTGCTTGAAATTTCAATGGCATCTCGTAGTATATTGGGATATGGGATATGAAACTATTGAGATTTGGGAGCTGACCCAGGAGTTTTTTTTTGAATGAGAGATATTTTTTTTATATTAAGAAAAAGCAAACATTAGTCCAGAATATGGAAATTGAAACACACTTACCTCCGCAGCATCGTAGCTGCATACAGACGGATTTTCATTCAGTTTTCAGTTAAGGACAATTGCATTGTTATCAGAAACCGTCAAGCAAAACTATCACCAAAACTGCCAACATAGTTCTTTTCAGTTTCCAAGTTGGTTTGGCTGTATATGTTTGTATCGCACGCATAGGTCGCACCAATGGAGCTATACGGCTGGAAATTGCAACATTTACTCCCTATTATCCGATGGACATCACGACTCACGACATGGATCCCCCGAGATCATATGCGCAACCGAGGCCGGCAGAATATTAGATGGAGAGACCAGCTAGACAAGTCCAGAAAGTACTGGCTCTGCGACGCCCATGATAGAGAAGTGTGGCAAATCCTGGGAAGTCCAACAACGGACGTTAAAAGACTGATGATGATGATGATGATGATGATGTCTACAAAAATGTTGCTTTTGTTTTTAAATTCCCACCTCTGAATAGGTTGATAGCGTGTACGTAAGCGTGTATATGTGGGTCTAATTGAAATGAAAGTCCATGCTAAATTGATCACTCACTTTGTGTCCGTTTGTTTTTTGATAGTTCAGACCTTTTTCTAGTGATCACTTCTCAAACAAAATATGAGAGAAATAAGTAAATCATTAATCATTCTTTTTTCTTTATTTTTCAATTGATCACCCCCAACACACCATCGGCCACATTATGGTTTTCTATTGAGTGATTACCCAGATTTGTTTCTGTTATTACCTTGTTATACACAATAATCACGTTCGGATGAATTTTCCTCAATACCATTTTAATTCACACTATATGCGTCCAGAGTCGGAAATTCAATTTCCTTATGAAAAAAAAAAACAACAAAAAAAGAAGATCCGATAAACATGAATCCATTTTCATCGTGTTTTATGCATGAAAGAAGATATTGAAAGTTGCTTTCGCTTCGGGGCTTTCAACAAACAATTACTGATTAAAATAACCAAATATTTCGGGAATTCGTTCTCAAGAAATCCAACTTTTTCCCCCTTTTTATAGAACACACAATATCTTTTTTTTCCAGTTGAAAAATATTCTATCTGTGTTTTACTTACCAATTTGATTTATTTAATTTAATATGTTATTCAATTCATTATTGGATATATATATATATATATATATATATATATATATATATATATATATATATATATATATATATATATATATATATATATATATATATTTATATCAATCAACGCTTGTACCTTATTTATATCGGTATGGTGAGAGTAGAAGTCTAAGACGTCGTTTTTCTTTATAGATTTTCTGTACGTAGAGAATTGTTAACCGTAACAACAAGATAAATGAAAGAATCTGGCGCAATTATTGGTTTCCATTTTAGAGTCCTAAGAATATTTAGCCCAATGTATATATATATATATATATGATACAAATCAGGTTTTCAATATAGCATAATATAATATAATGTAATATAATATAATATAATATGATATGATATAATATAATATAAAGCAATGTTTGATATGTGATTGATTTATTTAATAGAGTGCTCGATACATTCAACTTTAAACACCAAGAGTTAAATTGGTTTAGAGTAGAACTAGAAATATAGAAGAAAGTAGATTTGCTACACAAACACGTTTATATTTTTGCCCTCTTTGAAAAAACAAAAACAAACAAACAATAAAACAAAATAAAAACTCCCCCTACTCATTGCGACACCCACAAGACTCTCACCAAATTCCCCAAACAGGAATCTAAAACATATGATCATTCGCTTGAAGAGGCCCAAAGAGGGTAGACACATAAACGTATGTGGTTAGCGAATCTACTTTATATATATATATATATATATATATATATATATATATATAGAGAGAGAGAGAGAGAGAGAGAGAGAGAGAGAGATACATGGACACATAGACATGCATATCGTACGGGAATTCGAATTAGGTTTTTTGTGTTTTTCAATCACTAATTGAATACTTAGATCAAAATTTTACGTGTTGTACAGATGTATAAATGCTTGTTAATTAGAGATATTCCACACTGAAAGTTTAAAAATTATTGTAGCATGATCCCCATGATAAGAATAAACATTAAGTTTGAAAAATATCATTTAAAAGTGATGACGATTCCAGTCAACAGAACACGCTATTGCAAATTTGTCAAAATCATATAACTTGTATATTGTTAGAAATATTATTCCACTCCAAAAGACGGCTACCCTAACAGGAATGCTTACCGTTTGATTGTCAGCCTAGTCGTACGACTCACTGAGCAACCAAGAAAGGGGATCAAGGTTGAAGTGTGGACCCAGTGTACGCCAGCCGGTTTTCCATTTTAAACAGCTAACTTAGTTGGAGAGGAGCAAAGCATATTGAACGTTGGGGACGAGGCCATGTGCTGAAACTTAGCTATATAAGCAGGCACACCTTCATCAGCCACTTTTCAGAATTATTTTAAATTAAATAATTCATAGTGATAAGATGATATTTTCAATAAAATAGGTGATTTTTTTATTGACTTAATTCGTTGCAGGAAAGTATGTACATATTTTCCTGAGATAATTACTTTGGTTTGTTAAATCTAATCTTAACCCAGATTTCTTACAAACCTGTAATTCCGTAACATAACTCAGAAACGAATCAAGATGATTCATTTCTGTTGTCTTCTTTATTTGTTACAGAATATTTATTGACTATGAAACCAATATAATGTAATGGAAGATTTGTTGCAAACTCCTACGTCATTTCAACCTTTTAGAGTAACAATCTATACTGTTATAGTAAGAGAACCTCATGAAACATGGAGGGTCTCATTCCCTTGTTATAGAATGGAGGTGAAATTAATGTAATAATTTCCTTAAATTTCCTTAACAAAATCACATAAAAAGATGCCGAAGAAAGAACCTATGCAATGGGAAAAATTCTTCGGTTCAAATCGGAAAAATATGTTTTTTATGAATAAACCGTGAAAAAGAAAACTAATTTCGAAAAGTTGAAAGCAAGAAAATACTGTGATCCAACATCTTTCTCATACAATTGAGTCATAGCTTATTAATACTGACATTGACGAAAGAATAAACCAAAAAAAAAAAAAAAAAAAAAATAATTAACGAAATTTACCATAAAATCAGTGAAAAAATCTATAAAGAATAAGACAGAATATGTTTTGTTAATTAAGCTTAATTTGTGATTAATTGTATTAAAAAAAAAAATTATCCGAGCTGGGATTCGCACCTGCATGTTTTTTCAAAAAAAGAAATGTTGTGTTTATTTTAATGAGGAAAGATCTGATAGCAGTCAAATGCTAATTGCCTCCCTTTGCGAGGAAATAATTTCATTAAACCTCTTTAGAGAATTATTCAAAAACCGTCTTTCAATTTCCTGAATATTTGAAATCATTTTGTCCTTCCTTTCTGCTAATATCGACCGTGATTTTTTTTGGCGGGGGGAGTGCAGGTATCAACTTTTTTTGGCAAAAAACGTCACTGTAAATTCATAAGAACTTCATGAAAAAGTGTTTAGTCACTCAATAGAACGCATCCTTCTGTCGTCTTGGGATGATCAATTAAATAATTTGAAAACGGGATGATCAATGAATAAGTTACTTTTTTCACCTATTACTGGATCACTGATTTTCAGCCCTCTAATTCCATTGGTGTGGCCATCACGCGTCATACATACATAAATACATACACGCATACATACATACATACATACATACATACATAGCCAGCGAGTCATCCAGACAGCCGGACCAACTTGAAAATTGAAGAATTGTATGTAGACAATGAGGGTGAAAGTTTTTATTGACGGTTTCTAAGAAAAGAACGGAGACCGTCGGGAAATGGCAGAAATAAGCTATTAACTAAATTTATGACAGGAAAATCCAGAATAAATTGATTGCATGAAGTTTTTCATTTGGAATGTAAAGGTTAATTTTTTCTTTCTTTTCTTCTTTCCTTTTGACTATTCCTTCAAACTGCTTATAACCCAGAATTGCAAAGAAAATGAACTCGCTGGAAGAGTCTATTTCTTAGTCAATTGAGTCGATTCGATGGATGCAAGAAAGAGAAGGCGAACCGATTAACGAAACAGAGAATGGAATCAGTGAACTGTTCAAACTCCGGCTGTGACAATCTACGTTCACTTCGCATTTATTTATCATGGCTATCCACAACAAACCGGTTGAATCTCAGTTGCTGGGTTCAAGTTATTCATTTGATCTGACATTTATATGTATCTATGTATCTCTCTCTCCGGAAGAAATCAGATCTCCCCAATTGGGACTCATTCCCCTGTTATAGAATAAAGGTGAAATTGATATAATAATTTTAATCTATTGATGCGGCCTGCACAAGTGGTACATACATACATAAGCAGCCAGTCAGCCAGCCCACCAGTTAGCCCGACCAACTTGGAAACTAAAGAAACCTTTGCTGAAAGTTTTGATGATAATTTTGGCTGATGTTTCCAAATAACACTTTGAATCTTCATCGGATTTTGAAAATATCATCCGCTTCTGCAACATAAGCCGAAGGAATAATCTTGACAAAAGAAAAAGAAAGGCTCATAAAAATGAAAATCAACGAAAAATAAATTATATAGATGGGAAAATCCAGAAGAATTTCGTTGAAATTAAATTCACGAACAAGAAGTGAATGTAGCAAAAACACAATTAATTCTTAGCGAAAATTTGAAAATAATGACTTCGACAGTGAAACAAAAATTATCGATCATTTATTATCAAATTGGTTTTCGCTTGTCACGAAAATCGGATTCTAACAATTCTCCATAAATTGCAATCAAACTGAATATATTTCTGTGATGACGTTCTGAATAATGTTATACAAGAAATAGCGTCATCTTTATAAAGCACAATAAACACGCCCAACTAGAAAGAGTTATGTCCCCATAAAATCCTCGCTTGATAGGGAATTAACACGCGATGAACATTTCAGAATCTGTGAGAAATTGAAGAGAAAGCAGAAATGATGAGAACCGAGAACACTTTTTCCATCTGGTGCTCCAACTGGAAATATGTTTTTGCATTTTCATATCTACGACAGGTCACAAGTGATACATACACACACATATATATATATATATATATATATATATATATATATATATATATATATTGAAATGGATATAGGATCTGACAGAATGATTATAACTACGTACATAGAATCAATTGAAAAAAAGGGGGTGATGCAGGAATCGAACTTGCGACGATAGCCGCTTCTATGTAGTGTTGTTCTAAACATTGAGCTAAAAAAAAAGCTGCTGCTAATGCAGTGGCCCAAATATGAATTCCGGTCTTGCTCATTCACGGTCTATATCTGCACTATTTGTTTCTTTAATCGCGACAATTATGTAATTAAGAAACAGATTTATGATACGACAGAATAAATTACAACATTTCATATATAGATAGACGCCTAATTTGGCTGCTAATGTTTTTAAAACATCTTTCATTAAAAATGACGGAAAAGGAACATCTTTTTGATACATCAGTAATCATCTCTTTTTTGCGTTCAATCTTTGTTTTTATTTTACATATATATATATGTATATATATCTATATATTGGGAAGGTGGTTGCAATTGTAAATTGCAAGGTTTCCTACCCTCGCTCACTCGATCTAACAGAAGGCGAATTAATAAAAGAAATCAGATAATTCTGTTATCCAATAACAGTCTCATTTCTACCCTCCCTATTATGGGCCTAAAGGGTTTAAACTGCCTATTCCTTTTTATTGACACCAAAATATCTTCATGTTTTTGTGTACATTCAGCACATCCAAGATTCGAACCCCCTTACGCCATTGACATATATACATATATATATAAATTATCATTATAATCAACGCTTCCCTCTCCAGGGTTTAGGACTCTTTAAGTAGGGCAACTCATCCTTCATAAGCTATGAAGCAATGCTCTTCCAACTCTGGAATAAAGCACTCTGTTGGATGGGGAATAGTTCATAAATAAATATATCACTTAAATTTGGCCCTACTGACCGTCCAGTTCTGCGTAGGCAAAGTGACTGAAGTGATGCGAAAAAATCCATTGAAAAAGATTTTAATGTTTTGTGTTCAAAGCTGTAAAGCTTTCTAGACCATATATCTATCTATATATCTATCTATTTATATATATATATATATATATATATATATATATATATATATATATATATATATATATATATATATATAAAACTCAATACAGTATTTTGATGTATGTCTGACACATGTCTCCAGGAGAATGGATTGGTCTGTCCCTAGTTTTGTTTCCTTGGAAAACTGTGTGTTTAGCCGAAACGGAATCAGTATAGACTTCGTGTTTTGTTTTTTGGGTGTAATGCATCGGTTGTTTTTCACGGCTCTTGTTGCAACGAGTGACCTGGTTGATCCTAAGGTTAAGTCAGTCTTTTGTGTTGCTCCAACCACTTCTAGGCATCGAAAGATTTCCTGAAATTTATCCGAGAGAAAAGCTGTAAAGTCATTTGGAAATGAAATTGTTCATACATAGTCTGAATTAGTGGAAGGATAAGGTCCGTGTACTATTAATCAATGCAACCCACAATAGACCGGTTTAATCGTAGTTGCTGGGTTTAGGTTATTCATATGTTCTGACATTTATTTCTAGCTAGCTAGCTAGCTAGCTATTTAATCATTCATAATTTTTTGCTCAGGTTCTCCATGAGAAAGTAAAAATTTATCATACATGCCCCTAACCAAAGAGATATGGTTGAGGATTTGTTTGTAAACATGTCAACATTATCTCAATGACGACGCTTGGGGAATTCAATTCACAATGTAATTTTATTCTAAATTGATCTTTCACTTTGTGCACGCTTGTCTTTTTCAAATTTGGATTTTTCTGTTATAACTGCCAAAAAAGGATGAAAGAAGTAACTTAATCATCGATCACCACTTTATCCATTTTTTTTATTGATCATCCCCAACAAGATATGCTGCTCAAAGACGTTGGTCATTTGATGTTTTCTACTGAGTGACTAACCAGACCTGTGTTTTAGTTTTAATTAATTCCATAACCAAATAAATAGGATTCATTTCAATATCTTTGTTAAACTCCAAAAGTCGCATTAACTTTATTTTTCTGCCGTATCAAGACTACTCCCCCTCAACTTTGGGAGTATAAACCAATATCGAAAATTCACATCCCCTACCAACTGGTTGTCAGTCTTACTAACTGAATTGACAAGTCTAAGATATTAACGAAAATTTATCGTACAGAAACGCATGGGTTTATCTTATACTAATAAAAATACATCTTTATAAAAATACGTAAATTGAAAAAAACAAAACATTCATTTGTCATATGTACACTTCAAAATTTGCAGTAATCATCTTCAGTCAGAATAAAAACTAGTGTTGAGTTTGATCCTGCAGAAGATAGACTCATTCAAGTAGATATTTAAATATTAGACAAAATACACAACTGAAAACTGGTATTCCGCTGGATACTAGTCAAATAAAACCTTTTCATGGAGAGCTCTAATGGCCATTTTTATAATCATACCTTGTTATTTCAAAAACTTTCCTCATTCAATAAATATGCTTTGCTAACAGAATGTTTCCAACGTCAATGACAAAACGAGTAATTAGATTCCATTCTCCGTGCCTTTTATTGGTACACCTTCTACACGTTGACAGTGTTCCGTCTGATAAAAATTGAAGATAACTTCTCAATTCTCGTCCCGTTTCCTTTT
Organism: Thysanoteuthis rhombus; assembly: GCA_963457665.1. NCBI lineage: Eukaryota > Metazoa > Mollusca > Cephalopoda > Oegopsida > Thysanoteuthidae > Thysanoteuthis > Thysanoteuthis major. Next base: position 48,530,143 of record OY735221.1, read on the forward strand.
GAAAATATTTATGGTTTACTATTCCAATCTCTTCCCGTTTCTGCAACAAAAGCTGGGAGAATAATCTTGACCAGAGAGAAAGAAATGCTCATAAACATCGAAATTAAAAAGCATAAAGGTAAATTTTATAAACGAGAAAATTTTTAGAGATTTTTGGTTAAAATGAAAGGACAATACACGAACAAGAAGTGAATGTAACAGAAACATAAAATAAATCTTAGTGAAAATTTGGAAATAATGACTTCCACAGTAAAACGAAATTATCGATAATTTATTATCAAAAATGGATTCCGCTTGTCATGGGAATCAAATTTTAACAATTCATTATCTTCATAAATAGCATTCAAATGAATATATTTCCTCGAGGACGTTCTCAATGACATAATGCAAGAAAAGACGTCATTTCTTTAAGGCACCATAAACCCCCTGCTAGAAAAAGTTATTTCCCCATAAAAACCATGCGTGATATCAACTGATGGAAAAGTAACACGTAATGAATATTTCAGAATCTGTGCAATAGTGAAGGAAAAGCAGAAATAATAAGAGTCAAAATTCGCTCTTTCCTTCTGATATTCCCATTGGAAATATATTTATTTTTGGTATTTCCATGTCAACGACATGACACATAATGACACACACACACACACACACACATACATATATGTATATATATATATATATATATATATATATATATATATATATATATATACAAGCTTGATAAGTAATTCAGTGGAAACTGTCGAGTGTTCAACGTCTATTGACAGGACATCATGTTGGGGTGATCAATTAAAAAATTGGAGAAGGGATGATCAATAAATCAGCAACTTCCCTCGCCATTTGCTGGACTGTGATCTTTAAAAAAAGTTTGAATTTTCAAAAATCGAATGTAAATGTTGCCAAGCATGATTAAGATGATCAATTTAGCATGAACTTCTGCTGCAAGTTGACCTCCCACCACGATGGAAAACTTATTCAGGAGGACATCTAAAAAAAAAAAAAAACAAAAAAAAAACTAAACGTTTTCTGACATGATAAGGAGTAAATCTTTAGATTTTCAGCCATCAAGCTTTATTGATTATGCATAATACAGATATACATAGCTAACCTGTCAGCCAGACCCTCTAGAATTATAGAGGGGGCAAGGACGCCTCTAACATAATAAACCTTCCCAGAAATACTCAACTCAGAAGGAATTTATCCCTAGTTTTTTAGGCTGAGTAGGTCTGATAACCTCTCATAAGTCGGTGAAAGCATCTGGTATGATCAAGGTTTCTTCTGTCACGAATGTCAGTCATTATACTAAGGCCTTATTGTACCAAGTGGCCTTACTGTTCTTGAGGTCAGCTATTTGTGTTACACGAACCGACTTTGGGGCAACGAAAGATAGAACTTTCTGACAGTTGCCCATGATGAAATTATTTAGGAACAAAATTGTTCATTCAGAGATTGAATTACTGAAGGATAAAGCCCATCCATTATCGATCCCACCTATGGTTTGGTTTAAGGGGTATGCAATTTATCTAACATCGTTGCCCAATGGTAGAGTGCTCTCCCGACGGTAATATAGGTCGTGGGATCAATCAGTGACCAAGTAATAGCACAGGCTTTAAAAATGGTACTCAATTCTCCTCTGCTTAGCACTCAGTAGGATTGAAGAAGTTTGATAATATTCAAAACTTGCAAATTTAGCTCATTTAGTGAAGCAGCCTCCTAATCGTGATTTCAAGTTACATCAAGAGATGCAAATTTTATACATCGGTTTATAACCTTAAATCTTGTTCTTGTTACGGTGGAAAAAATCAACTGCACTTTTGGAATTTGTCGAAAACATTCAAATGAACCGACTTCATTTGGTTGTTGAATTAATTTCAATCTAAAACTCACCTTTGCTAGACAACCACGGCGTCGAAATTTGAAGTCAGTTAATACTGGGAAAAACCTCTTAATTATGGAGATGTTATTATTAAACCCGTCAAAATCAGGCCTAAAAGGATCAAAAGAACTTACCAAATAAAGGGTCTTTATTTTAAAAAGGTCTAGTGTAGAGAAAACAGTATGGCCAGGAGTGCTGGAACGCACAAACACACGCACATATACAAAGGCAGCTACGGTTGTTTAGCATAAAATTGGGAGGTGTGAGAGTCCAAGCAGTTGACGGAGAATCGGATAGGAGAGCCTATATTTGACGATATGGCATAAGCGAGACCCAAGCTTAGCTCCAGACATCAATCTTTCTCCTAACTGATAACTTCAATTGTGTTTTCTTGGAGAATGAATTTATCTTCTTCTGGGATTTCGACCCAAAATAAACTTTTACACATGAGTTATAAAAAAAAATAATATAATCTTAAGCTGGGAAAATCGAAATTAAACGCAGTTTCTTTGAAGAAGACTCTTCCATAAGTTAAATCTGGAATCAGTATTTCTTCGTGACAGACTCTTATTATCGTCTGCACGAAATAACTTTTTTTTGCTGTTAGCAATACCACTTTCAGTTTTCCCGTAAACAATTTCCATCACTCAAACAAGATTATTTCGGTGCAAATCTTTTTCCCATACGATTCCGATTTTGAATTAGCCCACGTTTTGTCTATAAAACTTTGAGAAGAGTCATTAACATTCCAACTTTCATTCAGAAAATACAACCTTTTCTTTCAATATTAGGAGTTGTCACCATAACGTTCCTACCGATCCATTCTTCAGTTCTCGTCAGGTGTATAATTCAGTGAACCCCCTGAAGTCAGAATCACCAAATACGAGGAAAATGGTGGAAAATTCTGGTACTGGGAACCGTACCTGGAATGAGAGGGGAACATGTACCCCTTTTTCAGGTGTGCTCCAGATGATTGACAATGAACGTCGTTGGGAAGTTAGGAATTTGAAGGGAACTGCATATATCGGTTTGTCCACTGAATGCGTTAGTCAGTCTAATATGGATTCCAACAAAATATGATCTTTGTTTATATAATGCAGATAGTTGGGAACAACTCTGTGTATAATTTTGGAACCACATAAAATCTTTGTTGACAGTATGTTTGCATCTTTAGCATTGCCGAAAAATGAATTGTTCTGGTTAGTATATTATTAGGCTATCCCATATGAAATGTTTGGTTATGAGATGACAAATATGCTTGGTGATACTTTAGAGTTGCTTTGGAAATCAGTAGATTTTGAGCAAAAGCTTGAAATGTTGTCCTTATATCAGTTCTTACAACATCCTTTAAATTCTCATCAATAACTGATTGAGAGTGTCCTCAAGTGCCACTATGCAGATTCCTGTGTCCAGAATGAAATTTGTGGAAACAGCATCGTACAGTTCTTTCAGAACAAGTTGTCATTCCAAATGAAAAATTGATGTTCTTGAAAGTTGGAACTGCATTTTCATCAATTTTGATCTAAAAAAACAATAGCTTTATATCCTTTTGGGACAGTATCTGTAAGAGTGATGGGTTATCTTATGAAAACTGATGAATCATAAGGAGAAAATATAGAAGAAAGCTAATGTATTATGTCAAATATATATATAACTACATGTCCAGCTCCTGAATTTGTCTAAATCACAATCGTTTCATGTGGGACAATCTGATAATTACCCCAAATCTCCTCCAACTAGAGAGAAAAAAATAGGTCCATTTTCTCTGAAAAAAAAAGAAGGAAAACATTAAGATTTTATCTATTATCATACACCTGACTAGAGCTGAAGAAATGATCTCCCGGAACGTTGTATTGACAATATCAAAGATGGCAGAAGAGATTCGACTGTCCGAACTTGAATAGCTTTTGCATTCTTTTCTTATCGAGTTGTTCAATCATTTTCATACGTTGACTCTAAGAAACGTTTTCATTCTTATGAAAAATTATTCCCGGTTTTTGTGACTTATAGAGGAGAATTCGTAATCTTGTTCAACGATAAATAAAATTTCAAGCACTTTATGGGAGAAAATCTAAGTTAAAATCATGTCAGATCATAGGATTATCTGAGCTGAAAGAGATGTAAGAAAATTGAAATGAACTACTATAATTATTTTATGAAGCATTCGGACTATCATCATGATTTTGGTTTTCAATTCAATAATCCGCTTCCCAGCCTTCTTAATATTTAATAGTTTTGAGATAATGCATTATTCTTATTCCATGAACGTGTATAGTTATCTACTTCCGATGTGTTCCTCTTGGGTTTGAGCGTTTATTTTTTGCATTCTCGCGCTTGAAATGTCCACTGAAAATATCTATCTAATCTAAGATAAGAGATTATCATTATTTCACAATTTTTTTTTTATTTCTGCAATAGATAATTTAAAAAAAATTAAGGGGGAAATTCAGCATTCAGAACCACAAAATGTATAGAGGCATGCCTTGTTGCACTGATTGCAAAAAAAGTTCTCCTTGCGTAAATTTCCTGTTTTTAACAATTAAAACCAAGTCATGCAAGCAAAATTCTGTTTTGTTTAAATACCTTTAAGCAGTACTGTATACAAAGGCGCTACCTGGGATATTAGGAAAGAGAAAACTTGATAAGACTTTTTCGAAGAAAGAAGGATAATAGAAAATAAGGTTCTTCTTGAATGAGTAGTCCCAATAGATGAATGAAATATTTAGTTAGACATTGGAAATGCTTGGTAACTTGATAGAGGAATGAACTACAGGAACACCCGTGCGAATAGAACGAATCGAATTGTCAGGCAAACGACTTGAATGAAAATATTCTGGGAAATAGTCCAATATTGAAGAATGTAGATTACTTGTAATACTCAAGGGAAGCAGTGTGAAAAGAAATGGGATTGAATCGCTGGAAAAACGACTTGTATAAAGAGATCGAGGAAAAGTATTCGTCATAGAAAATATGAGACAAAATTTGTGAGAAGAGATTAAATTGAACTGTTGGATGAACATCTTTTATGGAAAGACATAGAATAGATTTATTATAGAAACATATGCATTACTAATGATGATCAAAGGAAGAACTTTGACTAGAGAAGCATATAAAAGTTTGTATGAAGAGTCATCAGAATTTTGTTTAAAATAATTTCCAGTAAGATCAATGCAGAAAGAAAGACTCAATGGAAATATATGAAAAAATATTGAAAGTTCAGGAACAGTAATTTACAAGTTAGCATGTAAACAACTTGTGTTCGAACTTGTAAACAAATGGAATCCACATTTCTAGCCCCAGAAAAAATCAAGTTAGATTATGCTTTTAATAATTGGTACAATTGGACCCTTCTCAACACTTCTTGAATGGAGATTGGATCACAGAGAGATTCCAGAAAAACTTGTCCCAGCCACTGTAGTGATGAGGTATTACGAGGATACAGTCCCTCAATCCCAGGTGATATGATGAGAATAAATGAATAAAAAAGAAACAGTCGTACCTACAAACAGTAATAATAATAGTATAATAATTGCTTGCAGACGCAAATTATGCTATCACTTGATCTCAAGTGTGAGATACCCAATTCCCACTTAGGTGAACATCGTTGCATCTATAATGTGTACCACTGATACAACAGGTGAACATGCATATAATGATAATAAAACACCGAGATAGGTGGCAGAGTTGTGCGTTGACTGGCTTCTACTTGATCTCCTATGAGTGTCACTTAATACTCATGGCGGAAAAAACTCGATAAGTACAAATAAGAAATAATGCACGCCTCTAAGTAGTATTTTGAATTTAATTGTTTTTCCTGATTTTACTCAAACTGTGATGACCTTAGACTGTAACTGATTTTGTTGACTTAGATGTCACGATGTCTATAAGGTAAAGCCTTTGGCATAGAGTGACGTTAAGAATCTCTTTTCAATTCTCTATATTATTTACGCATAATTTTCAATCCACATATGAAAATGATAGTATAAAGATTGGCTTCAGGGTCAAACTCCACTTAGAACGCAACTATTTCAGCCACTGAGTTTAATTAAAAAAAAATGTTTTCTCAACTCATTGAGGAGTGGGTGTGCAAAATTTCGAGTTTCTACAATGGACGGTTAGTATTGCCGAAAAGAGTTGAGAAGAAAGAGAAAGAAAAATAAATGAAGCGATGATAAAAAAAGTGAACATTTCTAATCAAAAGAAACTCTTTAACGACACGAGATAATTCGATGTATCGTCTAACCCTAACCCTGAGCTCTTCATTTTCTCTTTCTTTCTCTCTTTCTCTCTTTATTTTCTCTTCCTTTCTCTTTCCTCCTTTCTTTCTTAATCAATTTTGAAATCTCTTTTTTCTTTTCATTGATTACTGACGTAGGAATAGAATCTGTCTGTCTGTATGTCACTCTCTTTTCTTCTCTCCTTCCCTTTTCCCTTTTCTCTTATTATCCATAATTTTAAACATTTCACTTTTTAGTCTTATCCGGAAGTCTGACCTTGTCTTTGTTGTTAGGCCAGGAATAAAGTAAGAATTTGACAAAAATTAAAGAGAAATAAGAGACAAGCTTCAATTACAGTAATTGTTCAAAATATTGACCTCCCTACATAATTTTCAATTTCTTCAAATTCATCTTTCGTCCCGAGACCCTAAGACCAAAACGTTCTTATATCGTTGCAGCAATTATTGCGAGGTCTAATAAGATTTAATCGATTTTGCCCACGCGTTCACGTGTGTGATACACCCAAATTGAATTGCCTTTTTGTCACTCTCTGTTGGGGTTCGAACAAATATCCATTTAATTAAGCCAGAAAGGTTATTTGGAGTGTATTAAAAAAAAGTCAAATTAACCATTTTCTTGTATTGGGTAATATTTTTGACTTACTATTTCTCGTACGTCTACACCACACTGTAGGTTTAATGCAAAAATATACACTGGAAAAAGTTACATTATATAAAAAAAAGTACTCTTATTTTTTGCACGTGAATGTATTGATTTATCTCTAAGTAATATTTATCATATTTAATAATAAATATACTTATAGATAAACCAATAAATTAAAAGTAAAGCTTTTTTCAACCAAGTGATTTTTTCGAGTTTCTTCGAAGAAACATTACGTAACACTTTTTCCCAGTGTATTTTAAATGTTGTTCCATCCATACAAATTTGTTTTTTTTTGCGAGTAGAATGTGATAACAATGTTTCAATGTTTTTCTTGTAGATTCAACTGTTGCTGTCGTCTTCCCTTTTCGCATCTCTTGGGACCATCGATATCATTGCAATGCCAGTAACATTTCCTGAAGACATTTCGGTGAAAGATAATGGTAACAACAGGATGGAAGCAATAAAAAGGAACGCAGAATATAAACAAAAAGAGCATTGAAAGTTTGGAAGTTGGTTTACAGCGACTCGGGGGAGACTGCATTTGGTGCATTGGGCAAGAGATTCAATCTGACTTTCCATGATGCGTATTGCAAAGAATTGGTTTTTGCTCAAGGCAATGTATGAAAGAACAGGAGAACATTAGGAAGTAATGTAAGTTATGTATATATATATACATATATATATATATATATATATATATATATATATATATATATAAATACATTTATATATATATATATATATATATGTATATATATATATATACATATATATATATATATGTGTGTGTGTGTGTGTGTAGGTGTGAGTGCATAAAGGTCTGTCTCTATTTCTATCCTCTATATCTATTTATCTATCTATATATATGTTTATATATTGAGAGAGAGAGAGAGAGAGAGAGAGAGAGAGAGACAGAGAGAGAGAGAGACAGAAAGAGAGACAGAGATAGAGACAGAGAGAGAGACAGACAGAGACAGAGACAGAGGGGTTTCTTCAAACTCTATGACCCTGCAGTCAACAAGAATACCACCAAATCTCGACCGAATTTCGACCAAATTTTGACAATATCTCATCGAATAGCAAATAAGATCAGCCAGAAGGGAAATGAACCATCTCAATGTTCAAATTGAACGATATAAAGAAATTCTAAATAAATAACAAAACTGAAAAAGTCCAGAAAAAAAAGCAACAAACATTCAGATTGTGGAACCGTCTCATCAAAAAGCAGGAGACACCTGAAGACATGATATAATCGAAGAACCCTACAATCTACAGTGAGTGCAAAAAATATCCGATACCTTTCAAAAAGTTTTTTTTAACATATTTATAAGCTTTGGAATCGACCGAATATGGACAAAAGATTTTTTCATTTCTGTTTATAACTTTACAATGTTCAACTTAGTTAAAAACTGTCCACTGAGACTGCCACTAGGACTGTCAACATTGCTTTCTTCAAATGTTAAGCTGGTCGGAATGGCCAGCAGGCTATGTATTAATCACGCGTACAGACCTCACCGATTGAGCAAGCGGGCTGAAAATTGTAGCATTAACTTCTTATCATGTCTAGAAAAAAAAACCAACTTTTTGTTTGTCCCCACCCATAATAATATTTTTTTTTCTCTCTTATGGGGTCCAATTTAAAATGTGTGTTTATGCTAAATTGATAAATTTTTGTGCTTGCTTGTTTTTTTTAGGAATTCAAACTTTTAAGTTATTAGATAAAAGATAAAAGAAATAAAATATTTCTCGATCATCTCCTATTCTAATCTTTTGATTGATCATTCCAACAGGGAATGCTACCAAAAGACGGTTTCTATTGAGTGAGTAATCGAACCTGTTTCATTATTTTTTTTATCTTTGCATTTCTCAATCTGTGTTTCATCAATTCTATCAATTTTGATGATTTTTTCGGAGTGTCAAAATGATTTTTTAGAAATTCATCGGACAATTATTGCACTCATTGTACAGATCGGTGAAACAGTCCAACCAAACCGGCAAGAATAATTTATAAACAAATTGGACTTCAACCTGACCAATGACATAAAGGACTTTCTTAAAGGTGTTACAGCCAAATCATGTAAGTTAAGCAACGTCGAACGCCCAGAATCTAGATTGGTGACGCGTCCGATTTGAAAATTTCTCGGTGAACATTGAGATCATGTCTCTTCTTGCCTGAAAACGGTAATCGAAAGGAAATCAGTATCAACCTTGTAAAAATCAAGGGAAAAATTACGGAGAAAAGGTTGAAAAAATGTTTTATCGTCGATATCTTTTCCCTATCCTTATGTTTTTAAATTGTTTGGGCAAGATAGAGCCCTCTTCATTGGCTGACGAATAAATCGGCTAATCATAGATCAGTCAAAGTTATCGGAAGTCCGAAATATTCAGACAAAGACTATGAAACCACATCAACAGAATCAACAGATCAACAGAATGAAAGACATTCAACTTCAACTGGCGATGTTCAATGAGTGAGGTATTCAACGGTATAGTACGGGAAAAACCTCAACTAGGCCAAGGCGTAGACCTAATATGCCTACAGGAACAAAAATCCTAAAGGAAATCGATATCAAAGTGCCTAGTAGATGACACCAGTAGAGCTTGGAAGGGCATCGTCTTCTGTCGATGACGATGCAGGACACCCTTAACTAATTAGTATATTATTTATTTCCTGAAAGGGAAGAAAAAAAATGACAGCCTTTCCTCCCAGGAAAATCGGTAATAATAAGTAATAATGAGCAAACACTCATAAACAACGGATTCTCTAATCCCATTGTCGACAAACAAATAAAAGTAGCTTTATCTCATACTTTTCATTGCTACTGATCATATCGGAAATGAGAAAGTACAGATCGATGAGCAACCAAAATCAAAATAAAAGAATTACAAATGGTGGACAATGCTTCATTTACTAAAAAGCGACCCAAAACAGGTCATGTTTTTCAATAGAAACCTCATGCGGCTAATGTATTTCGGTATCATGCTGTGTTGGGGTGATGAATTAAAAAAAAAACAGAAACAGTTAAGGAATGATTAATGATTACACCTGCCAATTGAATCCTCCACTGAAAAAACCTTTTAAATGGGAATTTTCGAAAAACGAAAAAATAACGACAAACGTTTTTTTAGACATGATAAGGAGTAAATGTTTAAATCTCTAACTGTCTAGCCGCTGGCTATGCACATGATACATCCATGCATCCATCCATACATACATACATAGATAGCCAGCTAGACCAGCTCCAAATTTGAAGAAACCTATGTTTATAGTTCTGATGGTATAGAACTGTTAGCAGTTTCTAAAGAAAGTTACTAAATACTGGTATGAAAAGCAACTAATCTATTATGAAATCTGTGATGTTTATTCAAAGGCAATCTGAGAAGTTGCTATGAACATCAACTGAAATCGAGATGAAAGAAAAATACTTACAAAATGTAAATAATGGTTGAAAATGATCCATCCAACAGAAATTCAACATGTCATTACTGCTAATAATACTACCAGTGTAAACAACTGACATTAAGATGAAAGAAATACGAAAATTCCAAGGGAAATCATCAATCACCACCATCCATATAAGCTTCTTTCACCTCGTAAATAAAACTGGGGTTGTGGTAAAATTAAATTTCCTTAATGATAAAAACTACCAGTATCATGAATTCATTGGGTCCAGTTAGTAACAGTACCACCAATCAATGTCTTTAAGCAACATACCTTGTTAAGAGTGTTTTATTAGAAAATTGGGAAATATTTCTCTCAGATTCTGTTGGGCAGTTGTCACTAGAATGTCCGAATTTTGATAATGTTTGGCAAGGTATTATCTACTTGAATATAAAAATAGAATGAAATTTCACATTGTTTTGATGTTTTTCCGATATTTTCCCTTGTGATCAAAATCTGTGTGGCCATTTGCCTTTAAACTTAATCAGGTTTGTGAATCTATGTGAATAGTGCACCTGCGAAATAGGCGTTTCTATTATTCAATCCTGAAGGACAAAAACGTTCAACAAAGTATCGAACAAAAGTCAAAAGAAACCTTTGAACTACATTATTCACAATACGCCTTGCATAATTCATATAAAAAAACGACAATTTTAAAACCGCTTTTCATCTGCACGTATCAAAAACAAAAAAAAATTTGTTTTTAGAATTCTCCGAAATCAATTACATTTGCTAAAAATGACAACAATCTCTACGACAAGCAAGTGGCATTTGACTTCATATGATAGTTGCAGTTGGCAACTAAAAAGTATCCAGAGAATGCATCTCTCTTCATTTGATATTTTCGCTAAAACTGAATGTGAATAAGTTCCTTATTAGCTAATTCGTCCCAAAATTCAATAAATTTTATCTCGGTTTATGGCATATCCCTCGACTAATTATCAATGAAAGTTTGGACAAACATTCCTTCTCCTTCTACGTGACATCGTTGTCAATCCCTCCCTTCTCCCTCCCTTCCTTCCTTTCTTCCTTTTTCCCGTCCTTCCTTTTTCTTCTTTCCCTTCTTTTTTCTTTCTTTTTTTCTTCTTCTAAATGTTTTTGTTGTTATAAATCTCTTTCCTCTTGAATGTTTCAAAACATCACGTTCTTGGACACTCTTTAAAACCTCTCTTAAATCTCACAAAAACGTCCAAAAACAATATGAATTGTTTTTCTTCTATTTAAACTCAACGTTCTCGAAAAGTTTCCAAAAATGTCTCGATTGAGAAGCTGAAGATATCAAGAAAGTGTCCAGACAAGGCAATTAATTGCTTAAAGCAAAATAAAATAGATTTCCTGTCTCTCTAGCGAATACAAGTATTATTGTCTTTCACGACACGGACAGTCTGCAAGGAAAAAAACAAAACACTGAATAGTTTAGGAAAAAAGACAAACAATACTTATTGCTTTCTCAAATAAAAAAAAATTATAATCCTATTTGCAAGAGGAGAAAAAGTTCATCTCTTGTTTTCCAAGTCGAACGTGTTTTTCAAAGTAAATATTCGTTTCACTACGCCACGTCGTTAAGTAAAAAATGATACGTTGAATAAAATGGGGGTCGTGAGGTTTTCAGAGGGGAATCACAAAGACCCCAAGGACAACAGAGAGAGAGAGAGAGAGAGAGAGAGAGAGAGAGAGAGTGAGAGAGAGAGAGAGAGAGAGAGTGAGAGAGAGAGAGAGAGAGAGAGAGAGAGAGAGAAACTGAGTAAGGGTAAGCAAAAGTTTAGGGGTGAGATATAAAGTTGTTCGCTAAAAGAGAACAGGCAAAACGTCTTCATCTTTATTATTACATTGCTTGCTCTACTTTTTATACTTATTGTAATTTTTCGTCCAGTTTACTCATAAGCGTATGGGAACTCTATAGCGATGGGAATAGGGACAAAAGACTTTATCTTCCCGGATATTTACTCGATTTTGCTTGAATGACACAGTTTTGCTTGAACTTTTAACGGTTTTGCCTGTACTTTTTAATCACTGCAATGAATTATTATCATCAATCATCATCATCGTTGTCACCATTATCAGCATCAACAATCAGCTCCACTGTTTGGCAAAGGCCTTTGCTTACTCCTCCCATGACAATTGTAAAATGATTATTTCGATTTTTGGAAAAAACAAAGGCTAATCAAGCTCACCCATAATCAAAATCAATGAATCTGTTACTTCTCTCGCCTTTTGTTGAACAGTGATCACTCCTAAGGTTTGCATTTCCAGAAAAAAACATCGTGAAAACTAAAGGGTTGATATCGCATAAATTTACATTGTAAATTGAACTAGATTTCCATTCATTGAGCTGAATTTCTTTGTAGACATTATAAAGAAAAAATTTTTGAATCTTCATCCCTTTAGATCTATTAGTGCAGCCTGTACGTGTGATACCAGACAAGCTTGAAATTGGAATAAAAAATCAATGCTGACTGTTTCTAACTCTCTCGATCAGAGTTTGAACTCAGTTCACCGATTTCATTTACAAAGCCGTTAATTGTCATGCAACTTACACCCACAATCATGAATTATCAGACATTCAAATTAATAAAAAGACAAATACCGAATGTTCTTGGGACAAGGGTCCCTTTTCTATCATCAGGCGTTCTTTTAGTTAAGGGAGAAAAAACGAATCTCTAGTTTCCTGTCCTATTTCTCATAAAATAACATTCAATAAAGCTTTAGTCCCAACCAGCCAACAATGGATAATTAATAATTTCAATAATTAAAAAGCCCTAACCATATGTTGTAAGGTAATGGTATGTTTTCAGTCGTCTAACAAAAGAAAAAATCATGTATAGTTTCGAAACCAACTTCGCATAAAGCTTATTCTGAAAACTTTACCAAAAAACATGAATGTGGAGCGGACGTCAGCAGTCTCGACCAGAGTTTGATTGATTTCAATTAATAACAAGCCAAATACCGTATGTCCTGGAGTGGACTATGTTTACAGTCATCAGACGTTCTTGTAGTGACCTGTGAAGAAGACATCTTCATTTCCGAACCTCATTTCTCATAAAGCTCTATCAGGTTCAATTATCACTTTCAATTCTAAACTTTTCAAATTAAAAAAAGTGTTATTAACAAACAAATACAAACAGAGCGAAATAAGATAAAAAAAAAACATGATTTATTTATTTGTTTATTGCAAAGAACGTTTTATGTGACAGCCTTACGTCGTCGTAAATACTGTTCTCTGTTCAAGTGAATTCGATTAGAGTATTTCGATAAGCAATGAATAATTTTTTTCAGTTAGGTATTCGCGTCAACAGAATTAAATGAATAACAGTAATGATATCAAGTGTGGACAAAAAAAAAAAAAGCTGAAAGGGGATTTTAATAAATTGCTCGAGTAAAATAAAGGAGAACCAGCATTCCAAGGGATATTATGAATCACCGTCATCAATACATACTGCCTTTTACCTCATAAATTAAGCAGTGTTGTTGGCGATAAAATTCTTACCTTGACAAAAAATACTCCCAGTATGGTCTGAATCATACATTTATGATTTATAAACAAACACAAAAAGCTAGTCTGATAACTCACTTGATGGGGTGATGAATTGAAAAATTAGAAAAAGCGTCATGGATGAATGTGTTACTTTTCTTGACTTTTTTTTTTTGGTTGTTATCATTAAAAAGTACAAATGCTAAAAAACAAGCATGAATGCTGCTGGACACAAACAAAGGGACCAATATAGCATAAAGTTCCACTGTAAATTGAAGCACCCACTAAAAACTTATTTAGAGGGAAAGCTTAAGAGAAAAAATCCCATCTCACCGAGGGAAGTGTGTGTGTGCTAAATCTCAGATTTCTACTAGGAACGGTCTGGATAGATATAAATTTCAGAACACATGAGTATCCTAAGCCCAGCTAACCGGTCTGTTGTGGGTAGCGATGATTGATAAAGAATGAACGAATGGGATAATGCAATTACCATCCCCACCTCCCCCACGACACCTCGATCACATCCAGAAGATTCTAAAAAATAATTATTTTATCTACAAATCAACGAAAATAGTTGAGAAAATTATTTACTACTTACTCTTATCTTTAGATTGTTGTCACGTTTCGGTTATTGGAAGAATCTCTATTTGGAACGGATTTCTTTACATAAATAATGTACTGTTCCGTCAATGAGTATAAATGCTTTATCATTTTACATTAAAATCTGGTGTATCCGATTGATAATTATGCATACATCAATTATATAACAGTAAAATAGAAGTAAATATAACGAATTTAATAACTATAGAGTGAAAAACAAACAAAAATCAAGTACTTCAAATTATTAAAGGGTGGTTTGTCCGATTAACACAGCTAGGGGAGTCAATGGTAAAATCTCTGTACTGTTTTAAATCCCCGAAACAGGTCCTGGGCAAAACAGCTGATGACCCCCACTATGGTATTTAACGTACTGCATCCGAATCAAAATTTGAAAAAAACAATGGTAAAATTCAATATTCTGTGTATAACGCAAAATATTTGAGTATAGTATTTTAATAAAGACCAGAAAGTAATTTACTTGTACAACATGACTTCGTAGGATAATTTTGAAGACTGATTGCATTGAAATTACAAAATCTCTTAACTAAAATGAATCTCAATTCGCAAACTAGCCAGATACTAAAATCATTTGAACAATTCAGAAAGCAATAAGTGAGTGATACAAGTATAAATGACATAATTCCCCGGCGTAGTGTAAGGGTCAAGTATACTACTCTTGTAGACTACTGCAACTACTGTGACTAACTGGATGGTCAAAACTTGTAACCTGCAGCAACATTTACTTAAATACCAATGGCATCTCGCTGCGGAACAATGCTATACAGGCAAGTCACGCATACCTTTATTACTGAAGTGAATCCTTACTGGATGTCCAATACCTGCAGATTTGCGTTAGACAAAGCTAAGGATAGTTAATATATATTAAAAGCATATTTACTAACGCGTAACAAGTGTTGCTAATTTAGCGCCTTTCACCCTAAATCAAACATGATCCTTGAATTGGCAATGAGAAAAAGCATTAAATTAGCGCAGGCGTGCTAAAGTATTTTGGTAATTTTTTTAGAATCTTTGGGTAGTTTTGAGAAGATTCAGCGCTCTTTGGTAGTAAAACAAGCGCGAACATACTTTTCGAGTTGGCAACAATACAAGGCAATTCTGGAAGGCACACAGCAAGGAGGGAGAAAGAGAGAGAGAGAGACAGAGAAAGATATGAGAGGACAACATCCTAGAAAGGACAGGTATGAAGATGAGCAGCGCTCTTAGAGAGTCACAGGACAGAGAAGGAGGGGAGAAGCTGATTGTCAATCATCTAGGCCGCCTTCACAGTCGGTCAGACTAACAGACAATTCATTGTTCTTGTAAGGAAAAGTAATCTGCCTAAAAGAAATGATTAAATTTTATTATTACATTCATATGACAGATTCTCTTACTTATAATTATTTCCCGACGGACATGGGTCACAATAATTATGTCTCTCGAGATCTCCACCAAAAAGATGAATTTTCAGGATAAACAAGTGTTCTTAACAACGAAGGGAGATACCTGTCATAGACTCTGTAAAATTAAAAAAACAAAAAACAATTCAGCCACTCTTGGGCATGCCCATTCAAAAGGTGCATCAACCTTCATGGAAATCTCCTGGTGGTTTAAACTTGAAATAATGAGACGCTGTTTTTTATTTGTGATGTCGTAAATAGCAACAATCAAAATAGAAACATCGTCGTTAATCGTAATAAAAATAAAAACAAAATCGTTTGGAAGAAAAATGTCGCGTTATCTATGATCAAATTAAATCTTGTTCTGCTAAGAAATTTGACAGAAAGAAAAATTCTCTCTCTTTTTCTCTCTCCACATCTTTCACTCTCAAATTTATTCCGAAACCACTTCAAAAAGATTACAAACGCACACTGCTCAGTAAAATCGTTACTTTTTACGGGTCTGGGTGATAAGTGTTATTTTCTGATTTATTATATCTGAGAGTTATGTAAAATTGGTTATTATTCCCTTTAAACTTTGTCTTTGTGATCAACACATTGATATTTTATACATTAGCAATTGGAAATTAGGTCTGGTTACTCGGTCAATAGAAAATGTCATGCGACCAACTTCTTTTCGGCAGTATGCTGAGTTTGGGGTGATCAGTTGAAACATTGGGAGAAAGAGTGACTAATGAATCAGTTTCTTCTCTTGTTGAGCAGTGAAAAGACCAAATTTTCAAAAAATAAGCGTCACAAACTGAGGGACCAATTGAGCATGAACTTATATTGCAAATAAAAACCTATTTAGAAGGAGATTTTTATAATAAAAAAAAAGTTTGTCGAAGACAAAATGAGGAGTAACTGTTGATACGTTCAGCCCTATAGCTCCATTCATACACCCTGTACGAGCAATACATGCATAGCCAGCCAGACAGGCAGACCAGCTTAAAAACTGAAGAAACCTATTTTAACAATTTTAGTTGACGGTCTTTGATGAAAGATGGGAACATATTCGTAATCTTTGATTCAATGTTGATAATAGGAAGAAGTGAAAAACAGAGAGTAAAATAACTTAGAAAGTAAATAAGTAAATAAAGTGAGTGTATAGTGTTTCAACAAGAGTTTGAACCCCGCTCACCGGTTCCATTTTCCCTGCCCCTGCGCCAAAATAAGTGAAATCCGTTTATCTTGAGTCACACATAATTCTTCTTTTTCGTTTGGATAAATTCGACTCTAAAAGAGGAACAGAGAAGAACTCTTAGGAAAAAACTTCAAAAATGGAATAATTGAATTAGCTTTACCGTGAAATATTCTCTTGATTGTTCTGCTTTTCTAAGGTATTATCATCTCGGAGAAAAAATATTGGTTGATTCAATTATTTTCAGGTAAAACCAAAAAAAGTCAATTTTGAAAGGAAAATAATTAGGGGAACTCGTCCGAAGTCTACAACATTTGTTATATTCAATAAACAAAAAAAATTCATTGAAATCGATGGAGTTATATGTATATATACGTATCTATGTTAGATTTTGTTAGAGAAGGCGCATTCTCTACAATAAGGTGTCAGCAAATATTGTATGATTATAACAAATAGCGATATTTGGCTTATTGATGAACATACGTTTTTATATATGTGTATTCTTCCAACCCTGCGACAATAAAAATAGTCAATGCTGTAACCACCTTGAACACACTGACACCTTTACCAGCTGTACCATTTTGTACATCCACCATAATTCCAACTGAAGAAGTAAAATTGTCATCCACCTCAAAGAAAATACTAAATGCAAACTGCAATAGATAGCTAAATCAGAATGGCAATTCAACCTCAGGTTAAATAACTATCGTGCAATCATCCCAACTTACTTCTAGTAAAACAACACTTCCATACGCCTTGCCACAATTTTGACACAGATTTTATATTTACTATCATCGAAAAAATAGAAAGAAATACATAAATAGGAAATGTGGACTAATAAACTTAAAACTCTTCCCCCTGATGGACTCAACACTAAACTTAACAAACTTAATCGTACCAAACACTAACCCCATAATCCTTTCACTCCTAATTATTCTATGCTTATTAACTCGCTATCATCATACCTGCACCTACTATTGTACGGTCTCTAATAGGCATCATAATACATATTCTCCATAACATTTCAATATACATATACTTTTTTTCTCAACAATAGCACTAACCATACAATCTGGACAGAGCCTTCATATAGATAACGTTACAGATTTATCTCACCCTATCCATACCTCACTCTTCTTTTATGTATATCAAACATTAGGAGCGTAACCATCACTAAGATCCCCACCTATTGATACCTACGTATGGTCAATTGTACTTGTACTACTCGCAGCTATTTGACTTTTCAGAATACCTACAATGACCATCAAGATTATAGAATATTCATTTTCCTAATGGTACTTGATCATACAAGAAAGACCCTCTCAAACTTATACCCCACATCACCTTCATTATCACTAAAGATGGCCTCGGCCCCGTAACCCACCATCGGAATGCTCTTGAATAATGTCCAATACTTTACCCCTATTATAACAAAACCCCACTGTATACACTGGCATACTATATATACACTTATAAACCTACCCTACCATTGATATCCATCTTGTAAGGTTATGCATGCATGCATGCATGCACTAATGGTGTTTTAGCATATAAGCATATATATGCAAGGACTCTATATCACCTTACTAAGTTCTTAAGTAGCTCAACACTAGACCATGAACTATATTCCCAATAACCATGACAATCAGTTCTTTAAGATGCCCAAACCTCTTAACTAAAAACCACCAATGAAATACCCATAACTGCTGCTACTACTTTCCAAAAAAGATCCAACCAAACCACCATATAATCCTTCGAATAAAGAAAACAATGCCCACTCACCACTATGACTTCCAATGGATTTACATTTTTGCTTTTAAAGCAAAAAAATTGATGCTAAATATCTTTTCTATGGAAACCTAACCTTCCAATCAATATGAGGTACACACATGCTTCTGGAGATGAGATCCCTTCGGAAAACATGTATAACATAATAATCAATTTGTCAAATAACTAATCAACTTATTAAATCTCCATATACATTTGTTTATGTCATTCCAAGTACTTCACTTATATATATATATGTATATACATATATATATATATATATGGGTGTGTCTGTGTGTGTGTGTGTCGGTGTGCATGCATAAATAGGCATCAAAAAGCCACGAATAGAGGGGAAAAAGTTCCAAATGACCCACAGTTTCTTTCGGAATTGAAACTTTAAAAATAATTCCAATCATTTTTGGGTATGCACTCATATGTGTGTATACAATTATAGAATAGTAAACAAATAAGCTTATGAAACCATACCAACACAAGGAATACACCAGGATAAATGAATTCTGAGACTAAAATACCAAATGGTCTACATCAAACATTGAACAATCCTAAGAACATCACACTGCATCTCTCATAAACCACCACCAACAACAAGAAATACGATACATCTCTAGAATGATATATCTTATAGGTATATGAGTCCAGCTAAATATGCTATTTAAACTTTAATAGCCTGAATATAAATATGAAACAATAACTATAATAAACAATGTGAAATTTTCATATAAAGATATCTAACTCATATTCGAATTCAGATTAATTAAAACAATCAAACGTTTCAACAAGTTAAACTGCTATAGAACATTGTGAAACTTTACTATCAACACTCAGTTTCTGGAAAACAAATATAGCGTTTAACTGGCGGTTTATTTTTTTAAAGAACAATTTTTTAAATGTTCCCGACAAAGAAATTGTACTCTGAAAATGCTAAATCAAGCCAAACCGGCCACAAAATATATATAAAAGTGAAATGAAATCATTTTCTACACTCACCCTTATATCTGTGTCTTACACATACATATGATCCACTACATTCAGAATGGAGGGCGAATACTTAAACGACGTCAGATTTGCAGACGACACCGTCCTTTCTGCGGAGAGCCTTCAGGACCTCAAACTAATGCCACAGTAGACCACTACATCCATCTTTGACAACAAATCTTCATGGAATCTCCAAAAGAAGAAATCCTACGAAGGGTCGTTCTACGATGGCAAGCCTTCGGTTGATCAAGCTCAACCGTCGAGAACTAGAAGATTCCATTAATCCTTTAAAAAAAAGTATACAACCAGTGTATCTTCCCGATAGTCATCCATGGAGCTGAATCATGGGACCTAACCGAGAGACTGACTCTTAAACTGATGACCATTCAACATGCTCAGGAGAAGAATCATGCTCAACATCACATGGAGATATCACAAGACAGAACAGTATATTAGGGGGAAAAATCTGAGAAACCATAGAATTGTAGAGCTCTCAGATGCCTCTAGCATTTTCAGTTCAATAAATAAGAAAGCAATACGTCTCTGCCAACGCCGTTGTCAGTTTAAACATGATAAAGGAGCATGGCAATTACTCGGGATATACCTATTGAAAGGTTCATCCAGTTTCATGAAAATCTTCTGGAGGTTTAAACTTGAAATAATGAGACGGTGTTCTTTTTTTATGATGTTGTTATCGAAACGGAAATATCGTTGTTATTTGTAATAAGGATCAAATAGAATTTAATACGTTATCTATCTTTGAGGTGATAAAATCTCGTTCTATAGAAAAATTCGATAGAAAAAACCCTGATTATCTCCTCTTTTCTCTCTCACTCTCATGCTCCCTTTCTATCAATATTATTCCGATTAGAGAAGTACATCGTGTCATAAACACGTCATTTTTTACGGCCACGAAATATGTGTTCATTCCATTATAGATTTTTACTGTGAATCGAGCCCCTTTCATATCGAAGTCCAAACGACTTTAAACTTGACATTGCAATGACCGGCGTGGGGACCAACATATCTGCAGAATACCCACTTCGTACAATGGTCAGTCGTCGAGTTATCTCAATCACATACACACACACACACACACACAAACACACAAACACACAAGGAGGATAGATAAAAGAATATCATAAGGGAATTAAATGTACGAACTTATATTGAGTTATTTCCTTTAAATACAATTATTCTTGCTGGCCTATACTGACAATTTCAATGAAAACCTTTCGAAATATTGTGCAGACTGACACAAAGAGGAGAAAAATGAATCATTACTTTGCAAGGCGCTCTCCAGATTTTTCCTTTATTGTTGCATTATCACGTTTTTTCCCGTCTCAAGGAGTTATCATTTCACCTCTTGTCGATCGCAGCCAGGCCAGTGAGAGGATTCTGGGGAAGGTATCCTTTCGTTTGCATAAGAAGATAAACGGAATCGACAAGGGAGGTTCTCTTTATGAACCAGAGCAGCTTACAGCACCTTGTAATCCCAGAAGGTCACCCATCTAGATACTGACCAGGCTCGACGTAGCTTAAAATTAGTGATCACTCAAGAACCAGTGTGTCTAACGCAATTTGGTCAGTAAAACTCTTTTTCCATCCCCAGGCCCTGTGCAGGCCGCAAGAACAAACCGCCTTTGTCTGAATTCTCAAAACCTACTTACTTCCTTTTTACTTAATAATCAGATATTCCCCAAAGTTTCTGGATTTTTTTTGCAGCAAGACTTCAAGTCGAAGATCTAAAAGTTACTGAGTGCATATTTCATAATTTCGGTCGACTTATTCACCTTAATTTTCTTCCTTTCAAAAGCCAAACTTGATTAGTAACGAACCAGATAAGAATCAGCCATGAACAACAGAAAAAGAAGGACTCCGGAAACATTACCTTTGGGCATTGAAAAAGTTTCTCTAAGATAATTAAAATCACCTAGGAATCTAGATGACTTTTATTTTCTTTATTGAATAAGTTGCAGATAATTATAAGGCAATAACATTGCTCATATCAAAATATCATTAGAAGCAATATTAAACTGGGTGTCTCAAAAGTGACTTAACATTTACTTTTTCTTTTTTTTTCTTTTTCAGATTTCTTTCTAATCTCTATGAAATTGATAGAAAATTTTCTGCATTTATCCCTCTTACAATGGCGATGACACTAACATTGAAATTTAGGTGAAAATTCGCAGTCTGATTCGTGATTCTTTTTGAGGACTTGAAATCAAAAGCATAGTTTTTGCAACAATACAATGAGACCTTTGTGAATTGGAGTCAATATCACATATGAAAGGCTTGCTGATGTCAAGAATGTCTGTATCAATCATTTGTCTCTTCACATCAGATATATGGTCGTTGTCCTTTCCTCAAATAATTTTTTCCTGATTTTATAAAAGTCTTGAATATAATTATTCTTTTAGTATTTGAAGACGATATAATGACACCTGATGTTGAATGATAAAGAAACATTCAGGTTAACATAAATCTTTTTTTTTTGAAAAATGAAAATTGGACTTACAGATACCAACAAATTAATAGACAAAACATGCAGTACTTGAGATAACCATTAGTAAATAAAGGTTTAAATATCCAGCATTTTTCTGATTATCCTCACATGCCTTTGCAATTTCGGGGTCTGCATCGTTTCTACATTAACCGAGTATCTAATTCATTCAATTCTGCCTCTATTGTTTCTGTCACTGTTCCTAGTACACTAACTATTATTTGCATGATCCTAACTTTGATATTGCACACGTTTCTCAACTTTTTCAAGATCCGCGTGTTTCTTAGAATTTTTTCGATTTCTTATGCTTTCACTTTGGGGCTCTTGGCACAGATACATCTACGATCTGATGGTTCATTTTTCTCTGTTTATGGCTTTCAAATCCTCCTCGTTTGGATTCAGGAGAGCTGGTTTGTCTGTCCTTCATCATAGCTATATGACCACTCAACATTCCCAAAAGTTTTGAATCTGTTTCAATGAAGTTTCCTTAAAGGGTATGTCATGAAGTAAGGAGGGATTTGTTGCATTTTGGGGCAAATCCAAGAACAGTTTGTCCATACAATATATGCGAAAGTTCTCAATCAATTTGATTGACATTTTGTGAAAGTTTCGGCTATAGGCTTCGAAGAAATTAATTAAATTTCAAAGGAGATCCGGTAATATTTCAGTTACCTCCCCTCCACCGTGAACTGATTTTCAGTCGGTATTTAGTGACCACAGGTATGGCAGAGGTACTTGCTCTCTGACCGCTTTCCATTTTTTACTGTTATTTCATTTGTACATTGATACAAGAACAGTTATATTTTGTTGATGCTTAAAATACGTCAACGAAAAAAGATAATTAAAATACTCTATTGCTGCCCGGAGTTACGAATTCAAATTAAAAATTGTTCATTTAAAAGTTTTTTCGTTTGTTTTTAAGCAAAATAATTAAAGAATTTCATGTCTCTTTTTTATTCAGTCTACCATGGCTCATTTTATATATATATATATATATATATATATATATATATATATATATATATATATATATATATATATATATATATATATATATATATACATATAATATAATATAATTCGTTCTATAGAAGTTTACCAAAATTAATTTCAGAGTTTGAATATATTTTTTGTTGTCTCGTGAAAGTAATAAGCAGAAAAAAACTTTCGTCTCTTTCAAATTGTCTTTTCCAAATGTTGTCTCCTCTTTCTGTAATAAACATTCTGATTGATTCTTGTAGCCTCTTATTATTCACCTCTCTTCCAATACGTGTAAATATTATACTAACTTATTTGAATATTTTTGTCCTCGGCGGAAAAAGCCGGGGATTATACTTCGGTATGGGAGTCTGCAGTCGTTGGCCCCCTTCTCTCAATTAGATGACTCCGTTATTCCTTGATATATTTCAATGAAATGATGTATTTGCAGAGAGATTCTACTTGGAGGGTGGTGAGTTTTGATTGATCCGATTGTTTAGTTACATTAAAAAAATCGTGATTACAATACAATTGGGAATATTTCTCAAATCTTTTGGTGATATTTGGCTATAGTGCTGACAAACCTCCAGGAATTGACCCCCAGTTGGCTGCCTAGCCGAGTCAGTAGAGCAGTGTAGCGTGTGTTAAGATGGCCACTTTGGTTGGACGCAAGTTCGATCCTTGCATCAGTCAATTTCTTGTTGATCTATTTACTCTGCCTTGGACAATCGGCATGTCGGTTCAGAAAGACATCTCATTAAGAATAACGTTTGTATAATAATTGTCTGATTAGATAATCATTTGTCATATATATATATACATACATATTCTAGACAAATGATTATCTTATCCGACTTTCAGGGTTGAGCACTCTTTAAGTGAGGTAACTCGTTCATTGTAAGCTTATGCAATGCTCTTCCAACATGGAATGGAACACTCTGGTGAATGGGGAATGTATATGCATGAATAAATATATCGCTTGAATTCAACCTGACTGACCGTCCAGTTCCGTAGGGCAGAGAGAGGATACCAGCCACTGCGTCTGAAGCTAAGGTTTCGATTCTACCTCATGGTACTGGATGGGGTGTTTATTCATTGTCCCACCACAGCAAAATAGCTCCAGCCAACGCGACTTTAGTTGCAATGCGACCATAGAAGCTCAAACAACATCCGCCACGAAAGCGTCCACTTTAGGACCTGCTCCTCTAAGTGCAATGGAGCAGTGCTGCTCAGGGGCATCTATTTATTTACAGTTCCACCACAGCAAAATATGACACAAGGTCGAAGCTTAACGCGAGGAAAAAAGGAGTCACCCTGGGAAAATAGCTCCAGCCGAAGCGACTTCGGTTGCCAAGCGACAGTAGTTGCTAAAACAACTTCTGCCACGAAAGGGTCAGGACAATCCCGACCAGCTCTTCTAAGTGCAATGGAGCAGTGCTGCCCCGGGGCAATGGATAACCTGCAGCTGGGCTGAGAAAAAGGGCACGGGCTGGGGTAATGGATGGTCCATAGCCATACTGAAGAGTTGTAATACAACGCAAAAGCTGTCTGTGGATGACACACACACACACACACACACACACATATATATATATATATATATATATATATATATATATACTAGAAGAATATATTGAAGCATTAATTTTGCTGAACTTGATGATTTAATTGAGAGCAATTCTTATGTATTTCTTTTTGTATGTGCATATAATTTTTATATGAATGCACGTACATCTCTAAAGTTGATCTCTCTCAGACAGCTATGACGCATGAAGCTTTTTTTTTCAAAACCTTGTTCATTGTTAATTGTTAAAAAAATAATCCAAACAGAAAATAGTGAAGAACCGTCTTTGTCTTCCAAATTTTGATCATTGCACGTGATTTTTTTTAATGCAAATGAATTGATACATAAATGCATAAACTTAGAAAAACACATTCAGCTTTACGCACACGATCATACATACATACAAACACGTGCATATAGTATATACAAGCATTTATAAATATATAAAGATACATACATCCAATTTCACATCATCCTGCATATATCTACAAACACAACATTAAGTAGTATATAATGTTATATCATGCAGAGAATGGCAATGGGTGATGCTGAACCCGGGGGTCTATCCAGGTGAGCATGTTGGTTCGACCAGTGAGGGATGGGAGTTTCAGCAAGCGCACCCTACAACCCCTTATGTAGCCAGTTGGAATAATATATATCTACACAATAAATCATTAAAGAATGAATGTATATTTGTACCATGAAAAACCGAGAACTACGAATTGCTGAGGAAAACCAATTCAAAATCACAGGTCTTCATTTACTTAGAACTCACATTTTAAAAAATATTTTGCAACGATAAAATATCATCATCATCATCATCATCATCATCATCATCATCATCAGTCTTTTAGCGTCCGTCGTTGGACATAGACCTTCCCTGGGATTTGCCACACTTCTCTATCATGGGCGTCACGGAGCTAGTACTTCCTGAACTTGTCTAGCTCGTCTCTCCATCTAACATTTTGCCGGCCTCGGTTGCGCATGTGGTCTCGGGGAATCCATGTTGTGAGTCGTGATGTCCATCGATTGTCTGCCATTCTCGCAACATGGCCAGCCCACCGCCATTTAAGATTTTTTATGGATTCTATGATGTCTCTAACTCTTGTCTTTCCCCGGATGTACTGTGCTGTTTTGTGGTCTCTCCATGTGAGGCCTAGCATTATTCTTTCATGTGCACGTTGCATGGTTCTCAGCTTACGGGTCTGTCTCTTGGTTAAGTTCCATGTTTCAGCTCCATAAGTGACTATTGGGAGGATGCACTGGTTATGCACCCTTCTCTTTAGGATTAATGGGTTCTTATTATTTTTGAAGGTTGAGCTAGCTCTGCCAAAGGCTTGCCATCCTAGTGTGATTCTTCGCTTGATTTCTTCTTCTTTTGAGGGTCTCATGGAGATTCGTTGCCCTAGGTAGATGTAGTGATCTACTTTCTCGAGTTCTGTGTCCTCGATTTCGATCTTAGTGTTTTTTATCTCCGATGTGGTTGTTGCACAATGTCAATAATGTTTTTGTGATCTTTACGTAATGAATTTGTTTTTTTACATCGCCAGTATGCAATATGGAACATCTGTGTCTATCAAAATTGGCACAGAGTTCTGTTTTATATCTATCTATCTATCTATCTATCTATCTATCTATCTATCTATATACACGTGTGTGTGTGTGCGTACATGTGGTTCTTTTAGTGTTTATGTGCTTATGAATTTATTAACTTTTGTTTCTATGTACTTCTTTCTTTCTTCGTTTGCACTCCTGTTCGTAGTTTTATCTACAGACTCAGAAAACTGGCATCAGTACTTTACTAGACGCCCTCTAAAAACTTTTATTTTTATTTTTGGGAAAAAAGCTTTTTTGATCTTTTTGGGGCCTAATTGTGACAGGTTTATTAATTTCTTTGAGTGTTTCAGCACCCCCAGCCATACCGTTTTATCAACAGACTTGATAAAATAGGCATCAACACTCTACTAAACTCCTTCTGAAGAGATCTTAAAAAATTTTCTAAAAATTTCAATTTCAGAGAGAATAAATTTTGATCTTTTTTGGGCTTTCACTCACAGGTTTATTATTAACATCTTGACTCTCCAGAATATAAATGTTTCTAGATGTTTTTCTTTACTTTACTTTACATGTTTTCCTATGGGAAACGCCAGTGATGTAATAAATATAATTTATTCGGACCAGATTATCTCTTTGATGGTATTTTTACGTAGCGACTTTGAATTTTGACGCTACTATCGTTCAGCTATGGTTCAGTTTAATAATGTTATAGTTTTGTTTAATATAGTAGACTTCTTGTGGGGTATAGAGGCACAACCACTCCCGTGGTTAGCTTAGGTTGATGTTAGTCCGGCAGACATTTTTTCACTGTTGAATGATCTCCCCCAAGTCTGCTTTGGACTGCTAACTCTCCTTCTTTGTGACATTGACAAACAGTTTACGTAAGTTATGTCCAATCCATGCCAAATGTGGCTCCTTCATGTCTTAGCTGATTGGTGTCTGGGCAGTTCTCTCCCATAAGTTAGCATTGGAAACCTTCTCAGACCGTCTGATCTTCAGGATGTGTCATATAAATTTGTTGACGAAAGTCCAAAGCTTGTTGGCAATGGTGTCAGGCCCTCTTAATGTCTCAGATCCATACCGGGGAACTACATTCACGTGGATATTGATGATCCTTATCCTGATTTGCAGTTACAATATCTTGGAGTTCAGGATTTGTGGTAGCCATCTTTTGACGGGATTGTACTATATTGATTTTACATAATACTTTTTGAAAGTCCGCCAAATTTTTCTAACGGACTTAATGATCACAATGATAG
The DNA here is from genome assembly GCA_963457665.1 of Thysanoteuthis rhombus. Classification (NCBI taxonomy): domain Eukaryota; kingdom Metazoa; phylum Mollusca; class Cephalopoda; order Oegopsida; family Thysanoteuthidae; genus Thysanoteuthis; species Thysanoteuthis major. The sequence continues at coordinate 48,557,614 of OY735221.1, forward strand.
ATTTATGATTCGGTTTCGTCGATTTCTCTGCAAGATTCTGGGCTTCGAAATGATGCCTAATCCACATTGGCTCTTTTTATTGCATGCAATCACGTTACTCGAACCAATCTTTACAAAAGGCGATGCAGCGATATGTCAAAATAAACGATTTGAATTCCAGCCAAGTTTAATCGGCTAAAGAAAAAAAAAATTATCACCTTTTCGTAATCGCCGATCGACTTTGAGTACTTTGCGTCGAAAACACGACTGAAAAAAGAACGTTAACACCTTTTCGTAATCGCCGATCAACTTTGAATACTCTGCTTCGAAAGCTCAACTGAAAAAAGAACCTTATCACTTCTCTGTTATCGCCGATCGATTTTGAATACTCTCCTTAATCATTAGTTGTTACCATCGAGGGTGTATCAGGCTTATTTTACCTTTAATCATTCTCCACCTCCGACTTGCTAGGCACGTCAAAGCTTCTGATGAGTCCCAATAAGCTTTCTAGGATCTGTTTCCTACTCAGTCAGCTACCTGCCTTTTTAAAACACTTGAAGAAGAGTGAGTGTCCCCAGTTATAATTCAGACATGTTTATCTCCTAGATTGGTTGTCAACCATGGCTGAAGAGCACATTTCGACCAGTTATTTATCTATTGCATGAGGAAGAATAGACGAATTCATAATTTTGAAGTGACTGCAGATTGTCTTAGCAGGATTTTGGACTCGAAATATCAATTTTATTTTCCGTACTGTTAACCCCTTGGCCAGCTGCATCTCCTCCGCGAAGACTAATCGACCGAGAATTTGATGATTTTTCCGTTGTAATCTCTATATTCATTCTACTTAAAAAAAATCTTAACCAAGAAAGCAATCATCATCATCGGCAGCAGCAGCCTTTTCTCGTCCGCCGTTGGACATAGACCATCCCCAAGTTTCGCCAGGTGTCGAGGCGCCAATGCTTGTGTAGTTACTCATGCCATATCAAAAATCTACCGTCCATAGCTTACCATATGATCTCTAGGGATCCACGTTGTGAGTCGTAATATCCAGGGGTTATCTGGCATTCTTGCAACATGACCAGCTCTTTGCCATTTGAGTTTTCTTGTATCACTGACTTTTACTTTTTTCCAATGTCCCGTGCAATCTTGTGATCTCTCCGTGATTATCTCATATCCACATTGCATGGTTATCAATTTGAAGGTCAGTCTTTTGGTTAGATTCCCTGATTCTCGTCCATAGGCGACTATCAGGCATTGATTGCCTCCGCTTCTTTAAAAATATAATGAGATTTTCTTGTTCTTGATAATTGAGCCTGCTCTATCGAAAGCTTGCAAACCTGAAGTGATTCTTCACTTGATGTTTTGGTGTATATTTCTGAGAACACCATTGTCACAAGAAAATAGAAATAAGCAAATCCTAGATCTATCCCCAAATTCAATCAATTGTTTCCTGACCCATGGCCTACCGTATCACAAAATTCATGAAGAACTTTTGGAGATATAGGGTGGACAATAAACATGGGTGGATACATCACCTCAGTAATACGTTGTAGCAACGAGTCAAAAATTAAGAATGAAAATATCATCATGCTAATAGATCGAACTTCAATTTTTTACAAGGGAGAAAACTTGTACAAATTATTATTTGCTTCTAAAAGTAAAGATTCTATCCACTATGACATTTCTCAGGGCAGTGAGATTATCTTGGCGGTGAACATCTCATCTTCACGTAACATGTTAGAGGTGGTACTGAATCTATTCATCACCAACTCAATGCTTTCAAAACAGCGTTTTGGCTGATTCATTTTTCAGCCTTCGCCAGGTTTATAATCCAAGGAAAGTGACATACTTTTTCCTCTCTCCCATCTACAAAAATCTATCAAAAAATGAAAAGAAACACACTTTCTCTGATCAGAACACTGCTTACAAAGATAGAATAGATATTACTATAGAATTGGAAAGGTCTTATGGGCATTGTTTGAAAAAGAAGAAACAAATTTGTCACAGAGCAAAACTCCCTGGGTGACAGAACTGAGATGATGAAAAAAGAGTTAAGCATGAGCCTTTTATGGTGGGAAACAGAAGAGACGAAAAGTTTGGCTCCTTCTTTAAAATTATACACAAAACGAGGGCTGAAGAATGGGTCGGCCGAAGTGTTCGCCATTGATAACATCGAGATTGAAAAGAACTTCTCACCTTCTTTCTATTTTCACATGCCCTTTCTTTCTTTCTTTCTTTCTTTCATTGATTGATGTAAGTATAGAAACTGCCTCTCTCTTCTTCTTTCTTACTCCATCCATAATTTTAAACTTTCACTTTTCTGTCTTGACCGGAAGTCTGGAATCGTCATTGTTGTTAGATGAGTAAAATTAAGTCATAACTCCGGAGGAATGAGAATGAGGAAGGAAGCCAGACACTACAGAATGATGGAGGAAAAATTGAAATAATCAAAATGATTAAAACAAAATAGTACGATTACGTTGAGGCTAGAGTTTTACAAAAAAGGAGAAAAAAAAGGAGGAATTAGGGTAGAGAGAGGAAAAGGCCGTCAGAAGAAAAAGAAAAAAAGTTTATCATTGCGTGGGATAAAAACAGAAGAAGAAGAAGAAGAAGAAGAAGGAGAAGAAGAAGAAATTAACTGAAAGAAAGAAAACAAAAGATCAGGTTCACTTCACGTGACCAACGTATTCTTTTTACCAAATTTGTTTGTTTTCTTTAGGTGACAACTTTGATACTTCCAATGAAAAGCTCTTGACAGCCTTGGCCGTGAAGGTAATCCCAAGGTTGATTTTTGAAATTTCTTTCTTACATGAAAAGAATTATGTTCTGGAAAAATTTCTCACTTGGCATCTTTTTACAACGATTTTCTCTTTTCTATTACAGAAAAAGGAAACTAAAAGCTTTTTTATTGTCGGTTATTACCGGGATCTTTTCAAACCCCTTTTTTATGTCTCCTCGTCTTTCTCTGCTTTACACACACACACACACACACACACACTAACACACACACACACACACACACACATATATATGTATATATATATATATGAAGAAAAAAAGTAAAAAGAAAAGATAAAACAAATAATAAGATGTAAGTAAAGCAGCTTTTATTAAATAGCGGTTGTGTGGAGTACTCAGTTAACCCTTAAGTTTAAAAACGAACAGAAAAAAGGGAGACATGTGATACAGGGGAAGGGGAAAGATCGTCCTAGAGCGTCTTTTCTCTGAATTCTGTTTTGTTCTGCTTTATGAGCGCCAATTGAACATGCTATTTCTTAGTCAGACAAAAGCAGCAATTATTTGCAGAGTTATTCAGTATGATTTATGAGATTTGTTCGGTGATTAATAAAATCTTGAAGAGGAGAAAAGCTTAAAATATAATGAAATGAGGATTCGCAACACAAACACATTTATGTTTCTGCTTTGTTTGAGCTTCTTCAGGCGAATGATTCAGTATATTTTAGATTCCTGTTTGGGACACTTTTTAAGTGGTAGGGTCTTTCTTTTATTTTATTTGTAGGGTGTGTCTACTGATGGTTATAAATTGCAAGCAAGAGGGTATGGTGTGGATGTTTACATTATCAGTAAGTGGTTGTCTGTGGTATGTATTCTCTCTGAGAGAGTTTTAATCTTACTTAAATTTCTTAAATATATTTCCCCATGCTTGGATCCCTTTTATATGACCTTAGTGGGTTGTTTGATTATGCTGGGTTTGGTCTATTTCCTCATGTTTAGGATAATTATGTTGATTGAGTTGTTTTTGGGGTGGCTATGTGAATAAGACATCTATACTAGTTATTTTTAGTACGACTATATGTGAGTTATTTTGTTATGCTTGTTATGTGAGTTATTTTGTTATGCTTGTTAATTGAAATTTTGAGCAGTGCCGGCATTTTTGACACTATTTCATTTTTCTATTTAATAATTCGGTTTTATGTTTTTTTTTCTCTGTTGGCATAACTAAGGATTTCAATTTTCTCATTTTGGCATAAGTGGCATGGAGTTTCAATATTTTTGCATATGTGTATTGGTCTGATATTTTTCATTTCACAGTTGGTTTAGAATTGTTAACATTTGGTCTCCAATGATATGTCGATAATCATGTACTATTTTTACATTGTTCATTAGTAAAAAATGATATATGGTTGGCTAACCCAAGTTTAAAGGGTGTTTTCGATATCCCTATATAATATTCAAATTTTAAGGGTTCCTCTTGGGTTGATAATTCTGCTTGTTATACGATATTCGAATTGAGATATTTGTTTTGCAAAGGGCATCTATATTTTTTCGTAAAATTGCAGTCTTGTTTATACATGATTTCTTTGTTAGTATCAATTCTAATTACTCAATTGTTTTGTTTTGTGATGAGTGTATCAAAATTTTCTGCACAAGTAAAGCTAATTTTCAATCGTTCTTGTTAAATATTTTGATCAATGAGTTGCTCGGTGGGGGTGTTTTTTTATTAATTGGATAAATATTTTTTCTGAATTAGTTTTTTACCTGTAGGTTGGATGGTTGTGTATACCAGATTATTTTTTTTACTGTTGTTTTTTTTCAATTGGATTTTACATTTTTATCATGTATAAAGTTCACCCCCTCTCTCTATATATATATATCTATATATAGATAGAGTGAGTGTATATGATATATCGTAGCTCATAAGTATTTGAAAAATAGAAATTTCTCATGGTAAGCATGAAAGCCCACTCTTTGAATCCGACCTTGCGTCACATCCCACCCATTGTAGATTGTAAAATAATACATACAGGAATAATTTTACAGGCATTGATTTTTCGAATAAGCAGGGTTAGATAAATAAGTCAAGTGACGATAATTATTGAACCTGAATCTTACCCCCCTCTCCATCATCCTTATTCTTTTGCCTGAAATTGTAAATGTTGAGAGCTTCTGGGTCTTGCTATTTTCGACTGCTGAGTTTTACGGTACACAAAATAAGCAACATTTCCACCAAAGTTTTATTTCTTTATTTCTTTACATATGCAACTCACGAGCATATGCGTATGTAG
>OY735221.1:48567622-48625122 GCA_963457665.1 Thysanoteuthis rhombus
TAAAACGTTTTTCAAAGGAACGAGAGGGTTTTTCTGTTATGCTTATGGTGCAAAATGATTCATTGTTACGAGTTGTAGAGAGTTCTTCAAATGTTGACGTTAAAATGCTTACTGAATAATCAAGTCCAGAATTCTTATTTATACCCCTTTTCAGGCCCCTAAACGATTATATCTAATGTATGGTTTCTTTGTTCTCCTGTCTTTCAGTTGGAAAGTACTGCTCGGTTTTAACCCAGTCAGGATATTTCATTTTTATGATTGACGCTAAAGATGTATTTTGCCGTTTTGATACTTCCACCATTTTTTTTATTTACAAAAGTTAATTTTGGTAATTTTTGGTCTCAGATTGATAGCGTTCACTCTAGACACTATAATTACAAACCTTAGTAGCCTGAGTGACAGGCGGGGATATTATAATTATATCCCCGAAATCAAATCATATGTCATTATTAAACTTAGAACCAATGTTTGAGTGTCTGTCCAAGAGCGATGGTTACAAGCAAGTTTCAAATAATTACAAAGGAGTTTTCATATCGATATAAGATTCCAGACATTTCGACAGTCTAGGTGTGTGATAACCAGTAATTACAGAATATATGCCCTAAAGACCACCTCTCCCATCTGCTTTATAAAGAACTTCCTTTCTTTTCTGTTTCTGTTCTCCTCTCTCCTTTTTGCTGTCTTTTTTTCTTTTTTCCATCTTATTTCATTCTTTTTCTTTCTTTCCCTCTTTTTTCTTTCTTTTTTCTTCCCATCCTATTTTTTCAAATTTTCCCTTCCTTTTAATCTTCCTTCCTTCTTTTTCTTTTCTTTTTTTCTCATATTTCTTTTCCCATTCTTTCTTTCTTTCTTTTTTTCCCGTTCCAGTAATCGTTTCTTTCCGTTTTTTAAATTCACGATTTAAGTTTTGAGTCTGTTCTCGTATGTCAAAAGAATAACAATGACCAACCAAAAACAAGTGACGTCGTGCATGAATAAAAGTGACGTACGCAAAAAAACTGATGTCGAAATCAGTACCACTTCTAAAGGAGTTGGAATGGGACACATAGTTTGGGAATTACATTGTACGGAGAAACGTACTCTATTTGTGAACCCTTTAAAATTGAATTAAGCAATGGAGTTTGACCCTAGCATGGCCAAGCTTATCTCTGTTCGTTTTTTGTTGTTTGTTCATTTGTTTCTTTCTTCGTTCCTGTCCTTTTTTTTCTCCTTTGTACTTGTACAGGTTTTTATTATTTTGTTTTCTCTTTCGTTTATCCCTTCCCCCTTTAATCCTGTTGCATTAATCTAATTAATCTTTCAAACTCATTCCTTTCACTTACGCATCAGTCTGGACAAAGAAGAATGAAAGTAATCGAAAAAACAAACCATAAAATGAGCTTATATGCAAATTTTCAATCTGTTTGTCGCTAACGCTTCTCATTGGTTAAATCACCTTCCTATGATGACGTAACAATTATGTCATAGATTAAGTCATAAAATTTTTAATGAATCAAAACGACTGATCACATATTAAAGCAGCTTGAATTGAGTTGAAATTTAGAGAAAAAAACCCAACCAAAACTTTGAATAATATAATTGTCCAATAGCTTTATATTCACTAGTGCCGATTCATCGTTTTGGACGAAAATATTTTAGTAAAATGGGTGATTCTAAAAAAAAGAAAAAGGAAAAACAAAGACTCGTCACTAACAACATTGAAGGAAGCTTGGCAAATACATATGTATGTAGAGATAGGGATAGACTGATAGAAACACAGGGAAATAGAGAGAAATATACATAGATAACCTGAGACTAAAATAGATAGGTAGGTAGACAGACAGACAGACAGATAGACATATATAGGGACAAAACTGAAGTACACAGATGTCCGAATTTATGTAACCTCTTTTATATTGACTATTCGATTTAGTAATATTTTTTGGTAAGATGTACGCGTATGCTTGTGACCCTGTCTCACGAGTGCTTTTCGAAATGTTAAATCATATTCAGCACAGGGTAAATATTCAGATGAATGATTTTGAACGAAGCAAACAAAAGCCGAAAGGGTTAATGTTGTGAATAAAAGTGTGAATCTATGAAAGGACTCATTGCTGCACCCGGGTCCTGAAAAAATTCATTGATGGCTTAATCGATTAACTGTAAGCGTGATTGATCGATCTTTTATACGTGCCATTTAGGGACAGGTTCATGTGTTGCACGTATGTAAACAAAAAGCAAGAATCAAAAAGTATTTTGATTTGGTAAAAGTGTTTGCTTCTCGGAAATGCGTCGGTGTGGTTCATGGCACAAACACGGCAGACAGACATCAAGATATTATAGTAGTTTCATTATTACTGACATCTCAGGGAAAAGAGGGAAGGAGTGACTTACAGAGAGAGAGAGAGAGAGAGAGACAGACAGACAGACAGACAGACAGACGGAGAGAGAGAGAGAGAGAGATTATTCGCGCGTAGTGTACGAATGGCGGACAACCGATGGACATCGCAACTCACGACATGGATCCCCCGAGATTACACGCGGAACCGAGGCCGGCAGAATATTAGATGGAGAGACGAGCTAGACAAATTCAGAAAGTACTGGCTCTGCAACGCCCATGATAGAGAAGTGTGGTGAATCCTAGGGAAGGTCTATGTCCAACGATGGATATTGAAAGATTGATGATGATGAGATCCTTATTCCTTATTCAACGCCATGCCTGAATCAATTTTGCTACGCGTCTGAACAATAAGATAGGGGACAGGTGATCGTCTCAATTAGTCCGGTTTCATTTCTTGCATCCAGACCCAATATCAAAGAAGGGGGTGGTGAAGTTTTGAGTGCCTTCCCGACACGTTTTACAGTTTCGGAGCGCATTTCGTAACTCCTCAATTTCATTCATCATCATCAGTCTTTCAACGTCCGTCGTTGGACATAGACTTTCCCTAGGATTCGCCACACTTCTTTATCATTGGCGTCGCGGAGCCAGTACTTTCTGAATTTGTCTGGCTCATCCCTCCATCTAATATTCTGCCGGCCTCGGTTGCGCATGTGATCTCAGGGGATCCATGTTGTGAGTTGCGATGTCCATCGGTTGTCTGCCATTCGTGCAACATGGCCAGCCCGATGCCATTTGAGCTTTCTAATGGATTCTATGATGTCCCCGACTTTTGTCTTTCCCCGGCTGTACTGTGCAGTCTTGTGGTCTCTCCATGTGAGGCCCAGCATATTTTTCTCATGTGCACGTTGCATAGTTCTCAATTCGCAGATCTGTCTCATGTTTCAGCTCCATAAGTGACAATTGGGAAGATGCATTGGTTATATACCCTTCTTTTTAGGATTAATGGGATCTTCTTATTTTTGAAGGTTGAACTTGCTCTGCCAAAGGCTCGTCATCCTGGTGTGATTCTTCGCTTGATTTCTTCTTTTTTTGAGGGTCTCATGGAGATTCGTTGTCTTAGGTAGATGTTGTGATCTACTTTCTCCAGTTCTGTGTCCTCGATTTTGATCTTAGTGTTTCAATCTCTGATGTGGTTGTAGCACATGATCTTTGTCTTGCTGAAGTTCATGCGTAGGCCGACTTTCTTGCTCTTTTCATTTAGTTAATCTGTCATTAGTTGGAGGTTGCACTCTCAAAATAAGGAATTATAAGTTTCTAAAATATCAACCATGATATTCAAGGAAGCACATTTTTTAACTAATTTTATTGTTCAGGCAGTGCAAAGCAAAAACATGTTAGCAAATAGAAAATTGTAAAGTTGATAGCAACACCTCTGATATAATTCATTGTCTTGAAAAAAACAAAAAACAACACCTGTTTGCAATCGTTTTTGCATTTCATTGCCGAAAACAAAATTCAGAATTACAATTTACAGCTTTTCATTGGTTCAAGAAGCAATTATTTAGGGAGTTTTGTTTTCTTATTTCCATTGGTTGAAAAATATCATTTCCTTATTTGTGGTGTTGGGATGCTTACGTCAATTTCAAAATGTTTCTGTTTTTCTGTACCAGTATCAGGATTTTGTTTACCTTTCCGGTGTCATTAAGGTTTCCCTATATCAAACGGAAAATGCATTCCTGTTCAGCTTGTGAACAGATGGTGACACAAAAATACTTAGGATGTGAGAATGAAAATGAAGATCAAAAGAAATAAGAATAGAAAAAAGTCAGGAGGAATAAGGGGGAAAAGGAAAGAAACGAGAATATAAAAGGGAGAAGGGAGATGTAATGGAGAGAAAGAGAGAAAGAGGGGGAGGGAGACCAGAAATAGAGTAAACACTTTATGGATGTCAAAGGACATAGATAACATTCGGAATTCTTTGAAGAAGGGAGAAAAAGGAATGAAATTAATGAATACAAAGAAGAAAATCGAGGAGGAAGAAGAGAGAGATAAAATACAAATAGAAATAATTAGAAAAAATGAGCAGAAAAAAGAGAAAAAGTTAAATGAATAAAACCACTAAAAAGATTCCTGATATTCTTTCAGATTTTCGACACAGTACCAAAGCAGACATTGTTTTGTAATCTGGTCTTGAAAAAAATCTCCCTTGATTATTTTTGTCTTGGGAACTTAACGCTTACAGGGTGCATAGGTGATGAAAGGTGCAGAGGTTGACAGCGAGTAACACAGTTGAGGAGTTTAAGTTAGTGGATGGCACAAACTAATACCGAAGGCGTAGAAGAGCGGGAACTGCTGAGAGCAACAAAGGGAAAGGATTTGAAGAGAAAGTGGCGGCTAACAACGCAAAAAATGGAGCATTTTGTAGCACATTGTTGCCAAGCAAATTATTGCTTCTCAATAATTCCAAAGAATGTTTGCTTACAGACTAATGAGCACGTTTAGATTAAAGACTATTTTCGAGCAAAGTAAAAATTAAGGCAATCGATTAAAAGACATATGGAGACATAAAAAATGCAGCAAGCGAATTAGAAAACTACGGCAGGCAAAGTAGATAGACAAACAAGCTGAATAGATAAACATGAGAAATTACATACACTGAAAAAAGTGTTATATCATCATCAGTCTTTTAGCGTCTGTCGTTGGACATAGACCTTCCCCAGGATTTATCACACTTCTCTATCATGGGCGTCGCGGAGCCAGTAGTTCTTGAACTTGTCTAGCTCGTCTCTCCATCTAATATTCTGCCGACCCCGGTTGCACGTGTGATCTCGGGGATCCATGTCGTGAGTCGTGATGTCCATCGCTTGTCTGCCATTCTTGCAACATAAACTTAAAAATAACGCTTATTTGTTGCATGTAAATCTATTTAAATCTATTTTTTTTGTCATTTCCAATTATACATATTCATCGGGACTAACTAATAAATGTATCTTTTCTTTTAACGAAGTATTTTTCTAGTTAGTCCGAAAAACACACTTTTTTAATATATATATATATATATATATATATATATATATATATATATATATATATATATATATATATATATATAGTTACTGTCACAGTCACTTGATATGTTGAAAGTTTGAAGTGTGATTAGTTTAAACTTGTCTCATATATTTGTTCAAATCTTAATCCAATTTTAGTTCTAAGTTGAGTATAAGATTTCAGAATTACTGAATTAGGGCTTCTGATGTAAACAAAATCAAATTCAGGATGTAGCTCACTCAAAATTTGCTTGCCTTATTTTTCAATGGTTCAATACACAGTATAAACCGGCTACGTTTGATGCACGAACCATTTTTGACAAGTTCGATTCTCATCGAGGACATGAATAGAACTTTTTCAAGATCTCCGTCGTTCAAGCTGATTTTCTGATAAAAGAAGTACTGAAAGTTTTTATCACCGAAGCAAATATTGTTTCCACAGTTTTCATAGTCGCATTCTTTCACCTTACTTGATGATCGATTATATCTGTCTCGATTGTGTCTACTAAAGTAAACAATTTATGGAGCACTTAGGAGACCTCGTGGCCGAACATATTCTTTCTTCGTATAATAAATCTAAGGAATTTGGATTTACTACCTTGTAAACACTTATAGATCTATATCATTTCTTGAGTAATATTAAAAAAGAAGGCAAGCAAATGAAAATAATGTGGCGAAAAAATTAGAACGCATCAAGCAAACTAAAAATGTCGCTTGGAAATTGAACATTCGACAAGAAAATTGGTTTCTTCAGTATTCAATTTAGTCTGGCTGTTTGACTAGTTATGTATGCATCACGGGTGCTGACCACATCAATAAAACTAGAGGGATGAAATTTTAGACATAAACTACTTATGTCTAGATAAACGTTTTTTTGTGTTTTAAAAATTAACCTGTAAAAAGGTTTTAGTGGATATTCAATTTGCAATAAAACTTTATGCTAGGTTCATTGCATTGTTTGTTTCCGCTTATTTTTTTTTGTGATCACTGCCTAACGAGAGACGGAGAAGCAACTTATTCAAATCGTTTAATTGATCACTCACAAGACGGTAAAAGAGGTTTGTAATTTGGCCGTTTCTATTGAGTGACGAACAAGACCTAACTATTGGGTATCAAAATAGGCACACATTTAGATTCACCGAATTAAGCCTTCGATGTAGGCCCGTGCGAATTCCGATTGTGCCTCATTCAAAATCTGATACCCCAGTTAAAACCCTTCCCTCCACAGCTTTTTTTGTTTTTCCCTACTCTAACAATTGTTTTGCAGTTACCACCCCAGCAATGTAACTATATATGAACTGATTTTTACTGAGTTTCAATGGCAAAGGCGTTGGTAAGCGTATGCACTCTCTGAGTGCCCTCTAATTCCTTTTGATTTCAAATATATCATTATTTCTTCTTTTAAATGTCCTTCTGTCACCTATGTTTCATATGTCACTTATCTTTCACTCCTTCCTTTTCCTCTCTGTGAGCATAACTCAGTTCTTCTATCCACATTGGGTTTTCGCTATCGCACATATTAACTCGGGCTTACATTTGGAAAAAAAAGGTCTGACCAATCCGCCCAGATAATAAAATATGAAAAATTACTTTCCACCTGACTTTTCACACCCACATTTTCCAGCACTCATGTTTGTCTTTGATGAACGTTCGGTTCCCACGACCAGCCATCAGGCATCGGGGATTTGTCGGCGACGCTAAATTGTATCCGCGGGAGCCGGGCTGTTCGGAACTGTGACCGAGGAGAGATGAAATCGCATGACCGTAAACCATCGACAAGAAAATAAGATGGCATCGGCCACCCATTTAATGAGAATTAATGGCGGTGTCTAAATCTGGAAAATAATGGTTTTATTTCCGTCCCCAAGTGTTAAGACCATATAACTAAAAGTCTGAAACTTTCTTCCTAGCATTAAAATGTTATTTATTCTAATAAAGTCATCGATACCAACTTATCAATAGAGTAAAGAGACGAAAATAAAGGTTTTTATTTCAATGCTGACAGGAAATATCCTCAAATCTACTGTTTTCAGATGCACTAGCGTCTCTAGCAGCGATTGCCATCCCTGACAGACATATCGAAATGTGAGTTACATCTTGTGCTCAGTGTTGTCAATTTCGATGTTCATGGCGGAAAGATTTCTCAGCTCCAGTGCCGCTCATAGAATTCATAATCTTTCCCCAGTCCTCGACAATGAGAAACACACCAGAAAACTGCTCTTCACGATTATAATGAGATGACTTGACTTGCCGAGTGAAAGATTTTTCCTTTCACTCTAGGCAATTCCACTGAGGCAGTGGTCTTCAAACTTTAATTCCACAGGGAACCCCTTTCAATAATTATATTTTCAGGAGAACCCCGTTAAAAACAACTTTCCCTTCTAAATATATTACATATTCATGAGACTTTTGGATTTCGGTCTTATTTATTTATGAAATTCTGAATGTTTATGAACCTAAATAGAAATCGGCAGAGCTAAGTTTAATCTCCATTGCTCCTTTAAAAACTAAAAGGTAAACAGAACAGTATTCATTTCTCCACGAGTCTCATTCTAACTCCTTTATTAATACTTCCCATAAATGGGATTTGCAAACTTTCGCAGAGCATGTCAACCTGAAGTGGGCTTTAGGTGTGGGATTATACTCACCATCAGTTTTTGATTCGGTCATTGTGTCACTGTTATTTGTGCAAGACGTCATAGTTACATATGAAAATAAAGTCAAGACTCAATAGTAAAAGTTCGACAAAAAAAAAAGACCAAAAGATTAATCTGCTATTCCAGTCGAAAGCAAGTAAGGAAGGAAAGGAGTACTCAGCGTAATGGTTAATCAGTCTCTGACCTCAAAAGAAAGAAAGCATGTTTTGTTCACAGTTGTAATCGATCCCGAGATCTACACATGTCAGGCAGACCACTTTGGACCATAACACTACGAAACGTTGCAGCAGTCTGTTATTTATTTGTATTTATAGATAATAATAACGGACTAATACCTCAGAACTACGGACGAATATCTACTGTCCTTTTAAAGTTATTATGTTTTTATATTGTCTAATGGCTCTATCGTTATATTAACTGTTTAAATGACATCCTTAGTAGTGCAGTGCCCACCTTTTCAAGCTGAAGAAAATCATACATGTGCAGAGTTATCTGCCCTTTGGAAAGGATCTAATTCTAACCCTTACATCTCTGTAGAAATGGTTAATTCCTTGTCGCTTCCTCTTTGACGTCACACAGAGCCCCCCAATCAGACAGCTGATTGTTATCTTTACGATATTTAAATTGTGGCGGTAAATCTTTCTCCCTCTTCTATGTTCCGACGGCCTCAAGGTAAGCTCTTCCCTTCCATCTCTTTAGTTAAGATAGTATAGTTTCTTATACAAACTTTCTTTCTACACATGCATCATCATATATTCATCTCAAGAACACATTCTATCTAAGTTAAGCACTCTCATCGTAGTTAGGACGGACTTCCTAAGATAAATTCATAGTGGCTACAACTAGGATGACCAAACTAACAGACATTCTATAGACTCTATCTCACATTTACTTAGTGACATTCCTTTCCCTTCATCTTTCCGATCTGTACATCTTTTATCCTGGTAGATCCCTCCACATATCCATGTCGGAAGAAACTCTGGTCCTCGTTTATTCTAATTCACTCATGAATTAAACCTGGCACTTTTGCTTACTTTATTGTTTGTTCTTATATCCGCGTTTTGTTAACAATCCAACTAACTGTGTACTAACCTTGTTTTTGTGCTTAAGCAGTGGACATGCTACTTACCAGGATTTATCTCCTTTGATACATTTTGGTAATTTATATTCTAGGGGACTAATATAATTAGCAGCCCTAAAGTAGCAAGGTAATTTTCACCGACAAGATAAGAATATATATTTGTTATTACATAAAACAATATTTTTCATAACATAAATTCAATGTTTGCAAAACAAAATAGAGAAAGCTTGGAAACGTGCGTTGACACAACATGACGTCACGGAATTGCTCTCTTCTTCTATCTGTTAACCGTCCCTGGAATTCACGCGTGTTAAATGTCAGATCTAATTAATTGTGATAACAAAATCAATTCTTAGAGTTTGACAATAAACACTTTAATGGCAAAACTCACTGAATAAAAAAACAACGACATAAGAACTATTACTGACTGAACAACGTCGGTGTCAATACCCAAGATGTTTTTAATTGAAAAGGCAAAACATTGTTTATTCTTTCTAATATACTGGTATTGAATGGATAGATTAAACACACGTAGAAGCCACGGAAGAATTGTTTCGCTGAACCCCTGGAGAGACTATGCAAAACCCTGGGGTTCCTCGAAACACTGTGAATACCGCTGCACTAGCAGAATAATTGTGTGTTTAAATTTCCCAGTCGTGTTGTCACGAAAATTTCACGTCAAATCCATTACGCAAGTAACTGGCAAAAACTCGACTTAAATAGAAGTACCATCACTAGTGGACGCAGATTTGTTCAGTACTGCATTAGCTTGCAGCTACACAGAGAAGGGAAATCTAAAGTTACAAATATCAATATCACTCGTATGTGACTGACACGTCCGATTCTCGAGGCCCACGATCCGATTTGCACAGCAATCTGGGGTGAATATTTTTCAAGTGAGAAAGTCGTTATACTGAGAAGATTATTTTTTCAGGGGTAAAAAATGTGACTTGACAAGATTTTTGTCTGTAAAAGTTGCCAGAAGGTTTGCAACCAGACTGTCATGGAGGCTCCACAGTCTGTTTAGAATCAGAGTTGTCCGTCTCCAACACTGGCTGCCAGCCAAGACAAAAGAATCCAGTCAGCCCAATGGATTCAAACTAAATCATGTTTTTCCTAAAATAAGCACTAATGAAATGGAGAATACCTTTCCATTGCATTGATATTTTGAACTGTAATTTTAACTATCGAAACTACAAATGCGGTAAAATTCCTCCACAAAATTCGAGTTCATATGCTTCAGTTATATGACTACACGAACGATTCGAAAAAGCTTGGATCCTGCTGCAAAGGAACTGGTGCCGGTTCCCGAGCAGGGTACAACACGTGCATGTCAAATTGACTCACGTGCATCGCATCTAATCACTACACGAACAAAAATCAAGCTACACATTCTCTGACCGTTTGTAATAATGGGACCGAAGTCTGAAGGATCACTATCTTTCAACTGCGAAATAATCATTCTTGTGGTCATACAACTGGAGCGTAAGTACTCGAATGTCGTGGCAATGTTTTTAGCGTATTCTGCAGTTAACAATTCAGTTAAAAACTTCCATGCAATAAAAAGTGTCCATTCGATTTTTTGTGGGGGAAGCCCAGTAGCTAAATTAACTGTCAAGTTTTGATTACATCCTTTATCAGCCGTTGCTTTCCAAGAAAATTAAAAAAAGAATGACAGTAAATAAATAAAGGATACAAGAAACAATAATATTGGTTTAAGTAGTCGGGATGAATCGAAACATTCAATTATGTTGCTTTTTTTATCAATCAAAAAGCGTTGACCATAACTGCCAACATAGGCAACATAGTTTTCTTCAGTTTTTCTGGTTGACGATCTATCTATCTATCTATCTATATATCTATCTATCTATCTATCTATCCATCCATCTATCTATCTATCTATGTATCTATCTATTTATCTATCTATCTATCTATCTATCTATCTATCTATCTATCTATCTATCTATCTATCTATCTATCTATCTATCTATCTATCTATCCATCTATCTATCTATCTATCTATCTATCTATCCATCCATCCATCTATCTATCTATCTATCTATCCATCCATCTATCTATCTATCTATCTATCTATCTATATCTAATTCTATTCATCTATCCATCCATCTATCTATCTATCTCTCTATCTCTAATTCTATTCATTATCTATCTATCTATCTTTTAGAGTATCAAGACTGCCACCAAAACTGTCAATTATAGGTTTCTTTCAGTTCTCAAATTGATCTAGCTGGGTATGTATGTATGTATGTATGTATGTATGTATGTATGTATGTATGTATGTATCAATGGGACTAGAGGGCTGTAAGCAATTAATTATTATAATGTATAGAAAAAATACAAAAAATACATTTTAGATGGGTTTTTATTTTACAAGGTAAAGTTATGCTAACTTGATCCCTTAGTTCTTGTCCATTTGTTTTTTGAAAATTCAAGCGTTTTCGAGTGATCACTGCCCAACTAAAGGTAAGAGAAATAAGTTGTTCATCGATCATCCTCTTCTCCAATCTTTCTAATTGATTACCCTCAACACAGTAAGCCACCAAGAAATGTTGTGCGACGGTTTTTAATGAGAGATTGACAAGATATATCTATCTATCTATCTATCTATCTATCTATCAATCAATCCATCTATCTATCTATCTATCACACATAACGGCCACACCAAAGGGGTTCGAGGGTTGAAAATATAGGAATTTACTCCCACTTATGCCTAGAAAAAACATCTTTTTGTCTTTCAAAAATCCCAACCAAAATGAATTTTTAGGATGGGGATCAATTTAAAAAGTATGTTCATGCAAGGTATTCTCTTAGTTTGTATCATTGATCACCTCCCCTTTTTCCAATTGTTGAATTGATCATCCCCAACACAGCTTGCTGCCAAAAAACATTGGTCACGTGAAGGTTTATAGAGAGTAACTTACCAGAGCTATTTCTTTTATTCAAATAGTTGGGGTTTCCGGTGATGTCCGGGGAAAATGAACTCCAACTCTCACAACACTGGAGAGCAAACGATATTTCATAGTGATTTCCAAAGATCAAATAAGATCCCTCGCCAGTCGGGTCAGCACATACCCCTAGGCGCAGTTCAGCGTATCCTCTCTGCAAACATTGAAAGTTAATTTTTCTCAAAACTGAGAAATAATTTGATAACTTGTGGCATTGGTAGTCCGGACGTCATAGTGAACTATCGGAATTAAATTGTGACTATAATCTATTGTGGTATTTGGGTTTGGATTAGGGCTACAGGTAGGGTTCCATCGTTAGAGTTTGATTCTGATAAACCTCGGGAAGATCCTAGATTGAAGAAAATTTTTGGACAGACTTTGTTCGACAGTGCTTATCCAAAAGTAATCGACATTTCTTGCTAAATTCGTCCTAAATATATGTTGTACGTAATTTGAGGTCTGGGCACTTCAGACACGTATTTGTTTCTATTCTGTGATGAATTCTATTCTGTTCTATTCTATTCTGTGATGTATTCTCAGCAGTTTATAGTAAAAACATATTTACATATATGCCTTGTTACTTTGTGATATAAATAAACAAATTATTATAGTATGTAGGCGTTTAAATAATGCACAGAATTCCGGCAAGCTGAACATTTTTGCGCATCAATACTAGGTAAATTGCCCATTTGGGTTTCGATGTTGATGATAAAATGATTAAAATTGCGCAGTGAAAAGTAATTATGATCAGAATACAACTTCTCAAAAATGTGGCTTTTTGCATCGTAATGTTTATGATGATATTTTTGTAAGTTAATTGAGAGCCTAATGTATGAAACATCATCGTAAAGAATCCTTCATCCCCAAACATAAACACACCAGAAAAGACATTTATTCTGTTTAGGAAGTAAAATAAAATTAAATATATTGCGTGTCTTTGAGCAAAAATCAGTAAGTTGTGTCTGTCAAAGACTGACGAGCATTTAAAACATTTCAAAAACGAAATAATGTTCACATTATCCGAACCATGAAAAGCAATTAAAGAACATAACCTCAAAACATTAATTCTACTCAAATGAAAACATTTTATGGAAAATGTCTTTTCTTTTAAGACGTCGAAAGGGAAATGGTTGATGGAAAGAGTCAAAGAAAAATGGCATGAGGAAATAAGGCATAATCTACGCTAATGTTCGCTTTGGAAAATCATCGGAAAAAAGGTAATAACTTTGGTTTCTGGCTACGAAAGAAAAAGCCATAGAAATAATTTTCATAATGAAATAATTAATTCTTGTCTGAGTTTTGTCAGACGGAGAGTATTGATCATTGTGTACGCTATGGTCGGACTTTTTTTCTCGTCTGTATTTTCATTTATTCACGATAGTTCGGCCATATACCCACAAGACATTTGTAGAATCCTTTTCATGCATGCATTGGACCAGATCACGTCCGTTATACACACACACACACACACATACACACACACACACACACACACACACACACACACATATATATATATATATATATATATATATATATATATATACACATATATATATAATGGATTTATGATCCGAGAAAATGATTATAAATTGTGTCATATTATAATTACAGCAGCAGTTCCATTTTCTGTAACTGTTTATTCCATTTATGTTAGCTAGGCGAAATGATACATTCACTGTGAAGTAACGGAGATCATTTCAAATAAGAGTTTTGAACTATTTGAAATGAGATAAACTTCGGAGTGAAAATATATTGAGTCTTTATAAGTCATCACTTGCCTCTCCAGGTCGTTGTTGCTTGGCATAGAATTAATATTGGAGATATCTGGTCTCAGTTATTCTTCTCCCATTTTTAGATGTGTCTGTACATCTGAATAAGACGTTTTTCGGCTGGTTGATCGGTCGGTCGGTCGGTCAGTCAGTCTGTCTGTTGGTCCGTTGCTTTTACATAAATCATCAGAGAGAGGAAGGAAGAGGCATAATGTCGTTGAAAAGTGTGACGTCATTAAAAGAACACCGGTATGATCATTTTTTTACCAGCTGCTATGGCATCATCGTAGAATGTACGGAGTTCGCATGTTTGTATGAGGAAAAAGCCAAACGTGACCGTTTACGATTCTTCTTGAAAATGCTACTCGCTTGATATATCCACACAGCAATATTTTACAAGTGTGAGAATGAATTGATTCAAAAAAGATTACTCGCTCTTCTTGCTCTTCTACCTCCTGATACTTCTACCACAGATGATGGCTGTATCGTTAGACTTGAGGTTTTTGTTTTCTAAGGTGTCTCTCACTTCTTTATTTACATTTGGTATGAACAATATGGGCGAAATCTCATGGGAAAATCGTCACCTGAGAAATCTAAAAATCTGGCAAGAATTAGCATATCATTCAATCTTATTAAAATTTCCGATTTCTATTTATTAAAGGATGAATTAAGATATTCTTACCTTCAAAATGTCTGAATTTTTTCCCAATACGATTCTTACTATTTTGATGATTTATTGTATCTATCCATTGCTGTTTTTATTGATTTTTACACAACTAAAAGATAAATCCTTCGAGATATTAATTACGTTTACCTTTGTCAGGAAAGCGCCTCGGAATTACTCTAGTAAAAAAAAAAAAAAAAAAAAAAAAATTCAGGAAAATCAAGTAAAATATTTTTCTTTTTGGCATTAAAAAAATTATTCAAATAATTATAATATAGGCTTTTGATATTGAGAAAAGAAAAAAAACTTTTTATTCAATACGAAAAAAGAAGAGATTTTTGATCATTTTCATCAATTACTCATTTTGAGCAGTTCCTGGGAGGTTCTCTGAAAGAGATAAGCATAATATCTCTTGAGGTGTGAATGTTAGAAGTGTAAAGATAAATTAAAAATCAATGTATAAATAAAATAAATTATCAAAATAATAAAAAGTAGGGAAGGTATCATATGGGAAAAAATTCGTCTCATCCAATATTTGGAATGAAAATTTTTTTTTCTTGAAAATTCGTCCTTCCATAAGTTAGTATCGAACATTTTTATAAAATCGGATAATGTGCTGATTTTTGCGAGAATTTTGAATTTCTCAGACGTCAATTTATTTGGAACTCTACATTCACTGATTCTTTCCCAAACTGTTTTTTACATCTCAACTCAAGCCCCACCCCAAGAAAATATTATCAAGAACTGGTATACATACGAACATCAAATGGGACATAATCGGTTTTAGTGAAATAAGAAGAGCTGGATAGGGACTAATTGAAGTAAACAGCAGACACCTTTTATACAAGTATGGAAGGAAGAAAAGGGAACAAAGTGGAGTTAGCTTTCTGATTCATGAAAAAAAAACAAGGACAATGTTGTTGGATTCAAATACATCACAGGCTGTGTAGCCAGTGTCACCGTACAGCTCTCAAAGAGGTAAAAACAGAACGTTATTTAAGTTTGTGCTCCCACTTCACAATCAACCGATAAAGAGATGAACATCTTCAACGATGACTTGAATTCCTTACCCAAAGAAGTAAAAAAGATATTTCAACATCATTATGGGAAACTTCAAGGCCCAAGTGGAATAAAGTACTGAAAAATATGTCAGCAAGTACGGATACAATTTACAGAACGAGAGGGGTGAAAATCTGGTAAATTTTGCAACTGCAACCGGGCCCAAAATCATGAGCTTTTTCAAAAGAAAGCCAATAGAAAATGACCTTCGAGGACACAGTTAAAGATATGCAGGTCATAAATCAAGTCAATGTTGGAAGTGAACTCAGAATGATTAAATACAAAGTTCAAATTAATACCATGATAGAACGCAGGAAAATGTTCAACTGCAAGAGAACTCATCTGACCATTTAACCTGGAACTGAAGAACAGATATGAACTCCTCGCTGAACCAGAAGAGAATGTCAACGAGCTCACCAGCAATATAACAACCTCCCTATTTGAACGTGCCTGTAGGTTCGAGCCAAAGAGCTCAAAAACTATCTGCAAAATCGAAGAAGAAACCAAAGAAACCATGAAGAAACGCAAGAACCTAAAGCCACCACCAGTAACAATAGAAAAGATAGAGGCAACAGAGCTGAACAAAACCATTCAAAAGAAACGAAGGGAAGACAAAAGGAAATACACGACAACAGTCATTGAGAGCATTTTCAAAATAAGTAGGGGATTCAAAACTATTGGAAGGTCTCTCAGTACAGGAAGAAAGCAAATTACTAGAGTGCTAGAAGCAAATGGAAACTGACAACGGATGGGGACAAAATTGTCGAACGTGTCCAAGAATTTTACGAGGACCTCCATTCCACCAAACCAAGGACACAGAGAGATGAAGAGGAAAGACCAGCCGAGAGTATTCAATCTGGAGATTTTCCAGAAATTACTCCATAAGAAGTGAAGCAAACCATTAAATATAGAAAGAAAAGGCTCCTGGACTCGATAACATCGCTATCAACTTACTCAAAAAATCTTGAAAAGTCATCACTAGGAAACTAGCCATTCTTTTCAACTTATGTCTCAAACAAAGCAAAGTCCCATAAGATTGGGGCGCCATAATCATAATGCTGTTATACAAAAAAAAAAAAAAAAAAGAAAAAAAGGAAACCCAAAAGACTTCAAAATCTACAGGCCAATAAGCCTACATCTACAAACTCTTCACCAAAGTGATCACCAACCGAATCAGCAAAACACTGAATGAAAACTAACCACGGGAACAAGCTGACTTCAGAAGAAGCTACTCAACCATCAGCCATCTCTATTCAGTAAACCAACTAAAAGAGAGAGAGAGCAGCGGGATAAAGAATACCACCAGCTGTAACATTTGTTGACTTCGGAAAGGCCTTCGATTCAGTGGAAATCCTCAAAGTCATTGACTCAATAATACAACAAGGTGTAGACCTTGTATATATGAGAATACAGCAACATATCTACTGCCACAGCAGTTCCTTTATCAGGCTATTTAAGACTCTGAGCCCTTTCAACTGGAAAACGGAGTGAGACGATGCAACACACGCTCACCCAAACTCTTCATAGCCTACCTTGAAATGATTTTCTGGAACGTAGAATGGGAACACAAAGGAATCAAGATAGACGGAGAATACCTGAGTAACCTCAGATTCGCTGACGACATCGTCCTCTTTGCTAAAAACATTCACGATCTCCAAATAATGTAAGACGAAGTAAATGAAGCAAGCAAGAAAGTTGGCCTTGACATGAACAAAACAAATGTCTTGTTAAAAAACATGTTAAGAACAACGATACAACAAACAAAAGTTGGAGAAAGTAGACCACTGCATATGCATTGGACAGTCATATAAAGGAGAAATAAAGCGAAGAATCACACTGGGTTGGCAAGCTTTCAGTGGAGCGAACTCAGTTTTTAAGAACAAGAATCTCTCTCTAGTTCTAGAACAAAAAGGTATACAACCAATGTATCCAACGGATGGTTCCATAGGGAGCTGAAACATGGAACCTAACCAAAAGATTGACCTGCAAACTGAGAACCATGCAACATGAACACGAAAGAATCATGCTCAGCATCACATAGAGAGATCATAAGACAGCACAATATATTATAGAAAAGATGGGAGTCTGGGAAATCATATAAACTGTTAGAAATCTCTAATGGCAATGGACTGGACATGTTGCAAAAATAGCACATAATCGCTGCACATCACGACTCACAACGTGGATTCCCAGACATCAGGTGCGAGGCTGTTGCCGACAGAAAGTGAGATGATGTGACGAGCCTGATGAATTTAGAAAGTCCTTGCTATGCGATGCCCATGATAGAGAGGTCTAGCGAATCTTGAGGAAAGTCTATGTCCAACGACAGACACTAATAGACTGATGATGATGGTGATGATGATATATGATGATATACAGATTAATAATGCTAAAGATCAATACTTTATTGAATGAAAGACGAACATTAGACTTGTAGACTGAATCAACCACTAAATAGTAGTTGCCAGACTTGGGTATAAAAAACAAACAAACAAACAAGAATTGGAATTTATATCTCTTTTATGAGATGTAAATCATTATTAATAATTTCTTTTTTTTACTATTTACCTCCACTTCAATTGATGTTGTTTTTTTTTATTGCAACGAAACTCAGGCTGTTTTCCCTTCAGCAGTGAGTTAATAAATCAACAGTGAGGATCGGAATAAAGGACATTTTTCCATGGTAAAGGAGAGAGAGAGAGAGAGAGAGAGAGAGAGAGAGAGAGAGAGAGAGAGAGAGAGAATCTTAAAGTAAAATATATCGCAATATCTAAGTCTGGTAAGTCACTAAAAGAAACCGTTGTATGACCAACATTTTTCAACATCTTACCCTGTGCAAAAAAGGGTTATCAATGAATAAGTTTCTCGTTTCGCCCTTTGATGTGCAGTGATCTTTAAAACAATATGGAATTTCAGTCCTAGCCTCACCAACCTCATCAGGTAGGGGAGAGTGAGAAAGAGAGATCTTTAGGCATGGAATCTACATTCATAATTCCAGCAAAATATAGTAAATATAATTTGAAAAAAAATCGAGATCAAATGCTACTTATCTGTGGTCAGGCTAAGTTTTTGGGTCGAAAGTTGAGTGATTTTCCATATGACAGTCACGGTACGAAGTTTTTAGAATTCAACCATTTGTTATTTTGTCGAGGAGTCTCGCTTCCTTTTCAGCCTTATTTGGATGTCTGAGGATTTCTCTTTTCTTTTTTTTTTGCTTGACCCCAATAGTTTATCTCTAATTGGAAATGGACTTGGAAGAGCCCCAATCATGAAACAAAGATCGAAATAGATTACATCCTAACGGACAAAAACAATATCGTCAAGGACATCTAAGTCCTGAATCAAGTCAATGTAGGCAGCGACCACAGAATGATACGATGTAAATTCAAGTAAACACCAACAAAAAACGCAGGAAAATGTTCCACACAAAACCGCAGCCTCTAAACATATCAAAAGAGCACGTTCAATCTTTCAAGCTCGAACTGAAAAACAAATTTAGAATTCTTACTGAAAAAGACGACACCAACATCAACCAACTGAACAAGAAAATGACAGCTTTTATGATAGAAGTCACCACTATATTCAAACCAATGAGCACACAACCCATTAGTAAAATCTCAGACGAAACCAAAAATTTCATGGAAAAAGGCAGAAACCTCAAGCCACCGAAAACAACAAGAGAGAAAGTTGAAGAAGCTTGACTAAATGAATTAATTAAAAGGGAACACAGAAGAAGATACACGACGGCAGTCATCGAATCAACTCTTGAAAGAGGTCGGGACTTCACAGCTATAAACCAAGGCCTCAACTCAGGACGAAAGCAAATAACCAGCATACTCGAGGAAAATGGAAACCTAACAACAGTCAGAGGCAAGATTATCGAACGCGCCAGAGAATTTTACCAAAAACTGTATTCGTCCAAACAAGGACTACAAAACAATGAACTGGATACGCAAGATGCGAGCAATCAACATCGACCTGCTCCGAAAAGCGGGTAAAATCATCAGTTGGAAATTGGCCGTCCTTTTCAACTTGTGTCTAAAACACAGTGAGGTGTAGTTGATTGGAACACTGCTATCATAATGCTTTTATATGAAAAAGGAAACCCGAAAGATCTCAACAACTATAGGCCTATAAGCCTACTCAACTGTGTATACAAACTTTTCACAAAGATCATCACCAACCGAATCACAAAAAAAAACAACCACGAGAATAAGCTGGCTTTAGAAGAACCTACTCGACCATGGACCACCAGCATTCGATAAATGAACAGAAATAAAAAGCAGCAGAATATAAACTACCACTCGCCGTAGCATTTATCGACTTCAAAAAGGCGTTCGACTCATTAGAAATCCTAAGGTCATGAAGGCCATCCCTTTGACAAGGTTTAGATCCAGTATATGTCGAAGAGCTGAAACATATATACAATGACAGCAACTCCTTTATCAGGCTACATAAAGACTGGAGAAAGTAGATCACTACATCTACCTAAGACAACGAATCTCTATGAGACCCTCAAAAGAAGAAGAAATCAAACGAAGAATAACACTAGGGTGGCAGGCTTTTGGCAGAGCAAGCTCAACTTTCAATAATAAAAAGATCCCATTAATCCTAAAAAGAAGGGTGTACAACCAATGCATCTTCCCAATAGTCACTTATGGAGCTGAAACATGGAACATAACCAAGAGACAGATCTGCAAATTGAGAACTATGCAACGTGCATATGAGAAAAATATGCTGGGCCTCACATGGAGGGACCACAAGACAGCACAATACATCCAGGAAAAGACAAAAGTCATGGATATCATAGAATCCATTAGAAAGCTCAAATGGAAGTGGAGTGGCCATGTTGCAAGAATGGTGGACAACCGATGGACATTGTGACCCACGACATGGATCCCCCAAGATCACATGCGCAACCGATGCTGGCAGAATATTAGATAGAGAGACGAGCTAGACACCCATGAGAAAGAAGTGTGGCGAATCCCAGGGAAGGTCCGTGTCCAACAACGGATGTTGAAAGACTGATGATGATGATGATGATGATGATGATGATGAAGATGATTTTGAAAAAGTCTTTACATTTATAAGAACGAGCAAGAACAAATAGCGACCGATTTAGTTACATTGCATGAGCCCCACTAAAAATCTATTAGGAGGGGAGTAAATTGAAAGAAAAACAAAAACATTTTTTTAGACATAATGAGGAAATGTTTTAAATTTCAGCCTTTATCCTCATTAGTATAGCCTGTACGCGTGATACATACATATATAGCCGGCTAGCCAGCCAGCCAGACTAACTTGAAAACTGAAGAAACCTAATCTGACGGTTTCGATGGCAGTTTTTGCAGACAGTTTTTAATAGATACTCATACACACTGCTGAAATTCATCTGCAGAATTGTCCCTAACAAATTGAAAGATTGGTAAAACACACACTTCCCTATGTGAATCCGCTTTTTTGACACTGAGAACAACAACATCTCTGGTTTCAAAATGCAACTTTAGAATTTTGCCAAGTAGTCTTCAATCTATTTGCTAATCACGCCATATTCCCATTTCACTATGTCAGAACCAGTTATGGTAATTGATAACTGTTCAACTTGAAGGACGAAATTAATTATGGTAGTTTTAATGTTTTCTGAGTAATGTATTGCCAAAGCATTGCAAAAAATATCAATCATCGGTCGAAGAGGAAAAAGACTTGAGTCCAGTGGAAAATAATTCTCCACAATCAGGGGGCGTCTGGAACAATTTTAGGCCAGGGCAGTATTTCAGAAAGGGCATTTTAACTATAGCTGAATATAGCTAAAATTGGCCAAAGTTTTACAGTTTCTGCTAACTTTATCGTTAGAAATGTTCTATATACTCTCTTAAGCTAAAAGAATTACTGACTCCAGAAGAAATCAATAACGAGAATGAAACAATTACTTTTATTAAACTGATCATTTTTTTATCTCTATTATTGTTTGGACTATCTTCATCTTGGTTGTTTTCCATACAATTATTGTTATCTCACACTGGGATTGAACCTAGAACCATTAGATTACTTGCTGTGTGAGATAACAATAATTAAAAAATACCACTACTGCTAAGAGGGGAGTGCAGTCTATATACCGACGTCGGTTAAATAAAGGGTTCGTTTCGTTACTCCCCCCACACCTACCAGATGATACCTGATGAAGGCCATAGAGTACAACGGCCGAAACCTTGTATGAAAAACAACCAAGATGAAGATGGTTCGAATATTAATAGAAATAAAAATAGAGTTGCCTTAAAGTTCCAGCACGGCTCAACATTCCTATCAAAAAATATGATTCAACATCCTGTTTATTGGTATACTGAAAAAAATACCATAGCTAACCTATTCCCCTCTATTATTAACAGTTGTACTCAGATGAGGGTAGTCCGAACAATAATAGAGATAATAATTATACCTCATCTCAAAAATTCAGAGAAACACTAATCATTTTTTAATTGATCATATTTTTGACTACCATTGCTTTTTATCGGATGAATCGAAAAATAAATCAGCTCTAACAAGCCGAAAAATAGTTGATTTTTAGTTGTCTACACTGGGGCACATGACTTTTGGAACGGGGCCATGTGAGAATATTTTGTCGTATTCCCTACCTCACACATCCCTCACCCACTTAGTGGTTTTCAGTTGAAGATCAAAAGACGATAATGATGACAGCTTGTTCGTTTCATAAAGTGAAAGGAATGAATTCGACAAGATGCAGATGTTTTCTACTCTACAGATTTTAGTTATACAGTTTTTAGAAACATTTTTTAATTTATAATGTATAGTGAACTATTATTGCTATTAATAACAAAACATACTTGGAAACACTTAGACAACCACTAAAATCTCTTATCGACAAAGCAAAACTTTTTTTTTCTGTTTGAAGCAATGGATACAAAAAAAAAATGCTCATGCCAGAGATGCTTTAGCATGATAAGCGATACATTTGTCACTTGAATAATTCAGAGAAGATTTCATCTTATCGTGAAAATATTTTTGCAGTTATGAGAATTTTTTTCATTCGGTTGGTGATTAAAAATAAATATTTGATTCGGTATGTCTTACATTCTCCTTTTTTTCATGAACGACACACCATTTCTCCTGCTGACACCGTTCCCAGAAGATAAGGTTGGCAGCTTACACCGTGTTTCCAGCGTCCCTGTGGACAAAAGTGATTTGACCATCAAAATGAAATAATAATTGTGTCGGAAAGATCAGATAGTGTCATTAAAATCAGCATTCGTAGTCCTGGGTTTTACTTGGACAGCAACACTGACTACTAGCATCAACGACGAATATAATATGGAATATTTCACAGAAAAAACAAAACAAAACTAACTTTGGTATATCTGAATTTTTGAGATGAGGTATTGTCATCATTTCTATCATTATTCGGACCATCCTTATTCACATGGACACATAGCATTGTGGTTACAGAATCAGACAAAATTACTGCAAGTATCTGATGGTTTTAGGTTCAATCCCAGTGTGAGACAATAATAATACTACTAATGCTAAGAGGGGAATGCGGTTAAATAAAGGGTTCGGTTCGTTACTTCCCCACACCTACCAGATGATACCTGATGAAGGCCCTAGAGTGCAACGGCCGAAACGTTGTATGAAAAACAACCAAGATGGGGATGGTCCGAATAATGATAGAAATAAAACTAACTTTATAGTCAATTGGATATGAACAGACAGATCCGTGGATATATTCAAAAGAGACCGTCTTTTGATAGCATGTAGTATTTGCGTCAATCAATTAAGAATTGGAAAGAAACAGTCATTAATGAATAAGTCACTTCTTACCTCTTTCGTTGGGCAGTGATCACCAAATAAGTCTGAATTTTCAAAAGAAAAACAACAAAAAAACAAAACAAATAAAAAAAATAAACGTGAATGCTGCTGGACATGAAGTAAGGGATCAATTTAGTATGCAAATTGAACTCCATCCCCACTAAAAACCCATTTAGGGAGAAGTTATAAAAAAATTCTTCTTAAAGATAATATGGAGTTGATATTGAAAATTTCAGCTCTTTAGTTGCATTGGGGCGGCCTGTATGCGTTATATAAACAACACATAGCTAGCCAGTCTAGCCACTGAGCTAAGTGGTGCACACTCAAAAACTGGAGAAACCTGTAGAGAGATATGGACAAATATAAAAGCGAGAGGAAGGGGGGGTCGTGTGATTCAAAGCCCGGCCTGTAATAGATTTTACAGCCAATATAAAATCCATGATTTTGAATATTAATCCATTCATTCATTCAATCCATCCTTCAAATATATTTGGGCAGTACCAACTTCATACTTCGAGATGGATGGACAGAGATAGATAGATAGATAGATAGATAGATAGAGAGAGAGAGAGAGAGAGAGAGAGAGAGAGATTTTCCCCAGCGTGTATACAAGAAAAACCTTCATTCTTGAGACTTTTTTCTTTCCTTTGCCTGTCATTATTTACACGAGAAGATAACGTAAAAATATAACATAATAAAACCATTCCTCATTCCAAGAGCTTTTACATTCACTAAACGAATGCCCAAATGACATCAGATAGGATTTTCAAAACTGTCATCCTAAAGTTATTGTCGGATCTTTGCCTGAACTAGAGTTGCAGAGTCGCCAAACGGTTGACAGCAATTTGTATTCATTTCGTACTTATTCCCTTTGAAAAGGCATGAATCCATCTTTCCTCACCCTCTAAGCTATGCAACGAATGATACAGCTAGGGTACTCGGGACATGGTTTGCAACAGTCTGGGAGTCGGACAACTCTGATTTCAAACCACCCTGTAGAAGGATTGTCTCCATCAACTCGGACAATAAGAACCTCTAGTGCCAACAAAGCCGTCGCAAACAAATACCAGAGATTTCCCTCGATGGGGCAGAAATTCATGGCTTGAAAGATCAATCTCAGACTCTGAGCCTATCATCCTAGAACTAGACACATTGTTACACGATGCAGACGGCTAGATCAAAAATCGAGAGAGATGTTTGTTTTGTCCGAAAGTATCATTTTCTTTTTAAGTCTGCGTTAATTATTTTGGCACATATGTGAAGGCGAAACGTTTTTCCTGAACAGCGTCTTTCTCTCAAAAGCGACTTATCATCATTTCCATCCATTTCTCAAATATCAAATTACACCGTTTCCTTTCTATCTCTCTTCTGATTACATTTCAGATATCTACCGTTCATTTCCGTCTAAGCTCCCATATTCTTTTACTCTTTTTGTCACTCTCTCTTTTGCGTATACTTAATTTCTCCATTTCTTACATCCTTCCAACCCTTACATTCATTTCACCCTATCTACAAGGGTCTTCTGATTGGCGTCGGACGTAGCTTCTCACACAACACACTCGCATTTGCCCATAACCACTGATTCACAGTGTTACACATGCTCTCACACGTACGTAGGTTCACATGCATAGTCTAATACATACAAGCATCTCATTTTCCAAGTACATACGTAACTTTGATTATTTGGATATTTTTTCGCGAAAGTGCATTAATACTCTCCATCCCACCTCAGATTCTAGGTCCCTATGCATCCCCCCACACACATATGTACACCCAGATTCATAGCTTACATATATATCTGCACGCATATACCAATACATAAATATACACATACATACACACACACACACACACACACACACTATATATATATATATATATATATATATATATATATATATATATATATATATATAATTCTGCACATTCTCAAAATACGAGTGTGATAAATCGAATGATCTTTCCACCTTTCCCAATGGTTCCAAACGATATCTTATTCTAATGTCCTCTATGATCTCGATTTTTGAGGGAAAAAAATCAATTACAAAAAATTTTTGTCGAAATCTCTTGAAAACATTACGGTATGCTCAGCCGAGCTTTGTTGGAAATCAGAAAATAGTGGCCCAAATTGTTGCTCCATTGGTGCCAAAGCCAAAAAAAAAGAAAAAAAAAAAGGAAATTTTGAAACTTGAATGTTCCGATCATCAAAATATATTTTATGCTAATAGTTGCACAGAAGTTTCCGTGGTCACTCACAATGTGCAGCAAGGCGTCTCTCGGTGTGTCAAGGAATGAATGAGTTATAAAGGCATAACACAGCTTTAGTAAGGAATGTGTCAGAACATTCTGCTCTCGTGTACGTCAATGATATTCTCGAAGTTGAATTTGCATCTTACAATACACAACTGTGCCATCAACGTTTGCTATATCAAACAGCAACGTCGTAAATAGAAGTCATTTGAATTTCAAATGTTTAGAATCAATCATTACAAGCATGACAAATCCATGTTCTGTCATCTTGCAATAGCACAAACACAGCAACGAACTTTGATAATTTGCACTTGGAATTCACGACAAGCGTATCGATATGAATCATAATTTATCCGACAATATTAGCGTGTTATTATAATCTTAGAAGACCATGTTTTGTACAAATGGAACATTTATTTCCAAGTATTCACCAAAGCATTAAGGCTTTTCCAAGAAAGTATTATAGATACAAGATATGATATGTTTCCATAAGGTTCGAGGCTTGTAGTGGGTGGGATTAAGAATTAAACTAATTCAATTTTAAGTGCATTAAAAAATGAAGACTGGGCTTGGGTGTGGTGTGGTCAGTTGGGAGATACTTGAATTTTTGCGAGAAATATGAGCTTATGCTTAACTGAGGATCTTTGTCAACTTCAGTGACAGGGAAGCAACTGTAGTTGTCAAACACTTTTTATATA
The DNA here is from genome assembly GCA_963457665.1 of Thysanoteuthis rhombus. Classification (NCBI taxonomy): domain Eukaryota; kingdom Metazoa; phylum Mollusca; class Cephalopoda; order Oegopsida; family Thysanoteuthidae; genus Thysanoteuthis; species Thysanoteuthis major. The sequence goes on from OY735221.1 coordinate 48,593,958, forward strand.
ACGTACCTCAAGGGGTACTTGTATCCCCATTCAAGAAAAATCTTGAAAAATGTTGAAAAAGAAAACAGAAACAAAACAAAACAAATTAAAACAAAATGATACAAATAATCACTTTTCATAGTATTAAACCATGGTGTATATACATTTAGTGCAAAAAGTATCCGATACATTAAAAAAAAAATTGATCTATCATACTTATATACATTCAAGATGTAACAATTTCGTATTTTTGTCCTCTATGTTCAAATTATGATTAAGTATTTTTTAATCGTTGTAATTTCTAATCTTTGGTCCAAATTCGACCATTTTGAAGCAGCATTAGGATGTTAAAATATATTTTTTGGAGTATATTTTGATACTTCTTGCACTCTTAGTATATGCCATAGTGAGATGTCTCAGTCCAAAAAGATAATGTGAAAAAGTTTAATGACCCCCGGGGAACCACACTGAAAAGAGAGAAAATAAACAGTTGAATGCATTTCCACACAGAGATTGTCTCTAATTTTGTGAAGAGACATTATGAACTTGGATCAATGATGATTTTAGATAAATTGCAAATGCTGAGAAAAGCTAATAAGCCTTGTCATAGCGTGGGTGTTGCGGTATTATCAAAATTGATTGAAGATTTATTGCCCAGTGGTCATTGCAAGATCGGTGGGGATTTTGAAATGGATGAGGAATGTTCTAGGAAGATACATTCATCTTCTCTGATTCATGCCTTCCTAATAACCCTTAATTGATCGGGTCAGATTTTTAATTAACAAGGAAAATATGAATAAATTTTAATTCTAAGCAACTTTTATGATCTGAAATGAAAATGGTTTATGTAGTTCAATAGAAACGAAAAGAAAGGAGAAAATTTATCCGGAGATAAAAAGGAAGTGAAAAAGTCTGACTGCTTCAGGGTCAAATTCTACTCAACTATTTCAGCAAAATTTAAAAGAAACTTGTTTTCTGTACTCATTAAGGGGAGTTTGTGTACAAAATTTCAAGTTTCAGCTATGGACAGTCAGGTCTGAGGAAAGTGAAAAAGAAAATCATGGTAAAGATAAAAAAGAAAAAGAAAATGATAATCTGATAAGAATAATCAGTTTTGCGACACCGGATAATTTAATGAAGCGTCCATAGATTTCCATTTTTTTCTTCCCCTCTTTATTCCTCTCTTTCTCTCTCTCTCTCTCTTTCTGTTAAGTTGATTGATAATATAGGAATAGAATTCGCTTCCCTCTTTCTCCTTCTCTTCCGATCCATCATTTAAAACTTTCACTTTTTAGTCTTAACTGGAAGTCTGAAAGTGTCCTCGTTGTTACATTAGGAAAATAAAGTCAAAACTCCGTTGGAATTTGACAAGAATCTTTCACAAGATAAAACGAATATGAAGGAGATCGGGAAAGTGAAACAAAAAGTTGAAGAAGAAACTAGAAAAGGGAATATGAACGATTAGGAGAAGGGAAAGTGAAAGAAAAAGAAGAAGAAGAAGAAGAAGAAGAAGAAGAAGAAGAAGAAGAAGAAGAAGAGAAAGGTGCAAAAAGGAAGAAGAGATACGTGAGAAGAAGAAGGAGACAGGAAGCAAGAGGGAAGAAGAAGAAAATAGGAAATATCAAGTAAAAAGATAAGCGAAAGGAAAAAAACAGTTGATAAGATACTAAAAAAATTGAAAGAATAATAATAATAATAATAATAATAATAATAATAATAATAATAATAATAATACGAAGAAATATAGAAGGAGCAAAGCAAAGCAAAAGTATCATATGAAAGAGGGGAGGAAAAAGGAGATGAAGAAGAAAGTAATGCATTGGGAAGGAAGGAGAACAAGGAAAATAAGAAAAAATCAAAAGAAGAAAAATTCAGAAGGAGAAGGAGAGGGAAAAAGAAAAAGAAAAAAAGAAATGCTGAATGAATAATGAGAATAATAATTGTATAACAAAAGACCGAGAAACACGAAGGAATAAAAGGATGTAAAGCGAAGAAAAAAGTACGAAGGGGGAAAAGAAGATGTAAAAGAAATAATAATACAAGAAGAAGAAGAAGAAGAAGAAGAAGATATGCAAAGAAAAATATAATCAAAAAAGAGCCGATGAAAAATAAGAGAAGAAATACGAAAAAAGAAGAAAAAAAAATATAGCTGAGAATTAATTAATTTTTCCTACAGTGAACCGTAAAAATCGGAAACGTCGGAAAACCAATGTCTTTTGGGGTGATCAATTAAAAATTAGAAAAAAAGGTGAACGATCGATAGGTTACTTTTCTTGCCTTTTGTGGAAACATCGGGATTATCAAAAAAGTCGTGAATACTATTGGAACCAAACTAAGGGACCTATTTAGCATGAAATTACATTGTGAACTGAACCCCCCTAAGATATCAAAAGGGGATTAAAAGAAAGAAAGAGTTTTCTAAACAGTGAAGGCTGAAATTTCCACTTCTCTAGTTCCATTGGTAGGACTTGTGTACGTGAAAGATAAATTGCCAACCAAACCAACTTGAAAACTGGAGAAATCAATATTGTCAGTTTTAATGACAGTTTTGGTTGTCGGTTTCTAAAAAAGAAACTTGTCCGCCATCTTTTAGTGCTGAGTAAACAATGCTTTTGGCGACAATTGACATGTCAGAAAGGATTTATAGGTTTTAGTGCAACAGCTGTGATCAGTCAGTTGACCCTCATCACTGACCCTCTCCCCCATCACTGGGCAAAACAAAGAATAATATTTTGTTTGGACAGTCTTCAATTTTGTCTCTTACTTTAAATAACAAACTTTACTTTATTTTTTACTCTGTTTTCGGTCATTTCTGAAAATTGTGTCAGGAGAAATATTTAAAGAAATACAAAATAAAGAGAAGACGAACGGAGAGAAAAAAAGGAGAGAAATATAGAAGATGAAATACAGGGAAAGGAAAGAAGAAGAAGAAGAAGAAGAAGAAGAAGAAGAAGAAGAAGAAGAAGAAGAAGAAGAAGAAGAAGAAGAAGCGGGAGGAATTCGAAAGGGAAGAAGAATTTTATCCCCCATTTCGAATAAAACCATTTCCATTGATTTCATTTTCATATTTATCCATTAAGGGATTTCTGGTAAGTGTTACGATATGAAGGCTGATAGGAACTCTCTGAGTGAGTATTTGAATTTATTCTTAAATATTTGATTTTATTTTCAAGTAGTATTTTTGTTATAGACACTTTTGGCATGGGTATTTGTGAAGTTTACTTACATACTTGGTCAAAGATACGATAAGTTTCAGAATAACCCTTTTCAGGCGCCAAAAGAACTATAGAAACATCTTAAGTAGATTTATTGACAAGATAAGGCGTGGTCGTTTGGAACCCCCGAAGATAGATAGCCAGTACATAGCCACTTAATCAAAAACACATTAGGAGAAAGAAAGTGAAAAGGTGTGGATAGGAAAGGGACGGTGTATAAGGATTCTAATGGTTGGAGTAAGGAAAATAAACTGTAAATTTGATAGCGTGAGAAAAAAGGAGAAGGAAGAAAATAGAAGAAAAAAAGGTACATGATAATTTTGTTCCGGTACCAGGTAAATGAAGAGAATAAATTAATTTAGTAAAATAGATAGCATTAGCGATAGAAAAATGACCCTTGCCCATGAATAAGGGACCAAAGGTTGGTCATCAGAGTAGCAAACCTGACGAAAGTAGATCGGAAAAAAGGCCGAACGGTCTACAGTGAATCACTGGTACTACCGGTGACTTAGTACTAGTACTAAGTGCATTCAGAACAGTACAAAAGACACTGAAAACGAGATTAGAGGAATTAGGGATTAGAGAAAGGATTGAGACTATACAAACCGCAGCACTACTGAGGATTGCATGGATACAGAGATGAGTACTGGAAATATGAGATCTACGACCCCAAGCTATTAGCAATGGCCTAACTTTCAAGAAAAAAGTACGATGGAGACTGTACAAACCACAGCACTGCTGTGATAGGTGAGGACGATAACCATAACAACTGGTGTGAAACAGTGATCCACAGCACTGACAGTGTGAAGAGAAGGGCAGGAGATTTCAGGAAAGTTGCTGTTGTTCAGTCTCTAGGGGTGTGGTGTGAAAATGCAAATAATAATAATAAAATCATATTTCAGTTTTTCATTGCAGAATGCATGATTAACATTTCGAATTTTTTTGCACATGAATTTTGACAGACGAAGATATACATTATATCGAAAGTTTTCAGTATTGTGAGATTATATCTAAAAAAATTAAAATAGATCTTTTTCTTTTTTAATAATAATATTGAAAATGATAATAATCATGATAATGATGATGATAGTAAGAGGATGATGATAATGAAAAGAGAAGAAGAAGAAGAAGAAGAAGAAGAAGAAGAAGAAGAAGGAAAAAGAAAAATGAAAAATATTTTGATTGGACTGTCTCCGTTTTAGTCTTCAACATAGAAAAAATTTCCACAGATCTTATTTTTACATTTATCTTTTCGATGATTTCTGAAAGATGTTTTTGTCAATCCGATCTAATTCCTGACACACCCAAAGTATTTTTAGATTCTTCAGCAGAAGCAAGGCGTCAGATAAATGCTTATTATCTATAATAAGTTTTTGTAATTATCTGGGGAAAAAATAAGTTTCCTGACGAATTGAAAACAGAGATATTTCTTAAGATACATATATCCTTTTATTTTTTTCGTTTTCGACTCTGTTTCTAACCAAAAAAAAAAATGTGATAAGAATTTCAAATCCCCGAGTGTTCAAATGTGTATACAGTCCCGGAGCTTGGACCATTTTACTTATGTTTTTGGATGTATGAGTTTTGATTGGTGGCCTTAGTAGATTAAAGTACGAAAAATCTAAATATGTAGGTCTCACAACTATCAGACTGTGCATTCAGTGCGAAAATTGCAACGTTTCATCGAATACATAGGAAAGATCTGACAAACAAAATACTGGGATAGGGGAAATACAAATGCTCGTATCTTATCGAAAATTTACACAATACGTTAAAATTACATCGGTTGATTTGACCAAGTGATTTACTTTCTCATTACACTTTTCTTGGATAGAAATCAGTCTATCTCTCTGTCTCTCTCTCCCCCTCTGTCTCTGTCTCTGTCTCTCTCTCTATATATATACAATAAACACCAGGAATACAATATAATATAATACAATATCCAATGTATGATGCGCTTATTTCATAAAATGCTCGATATGTTTAACATTAAACAATAATCTGTTAGAGAAGAGCTTAAAATATGATGAAGTAAAGGATCCGCCACGTAAGCACTTTTGTTTCCGTCCTGTATAGGATTCTTCAAGCGAAAGATTCGGTTTAATTTCGATTCCTATTTATGACGTTTTTTTTTCGGGGTGGGTATCTATTTTTCTACGTTGTAGAAACTTCCCCTTATTCTATTTTTGTATCTTTTTCTTTTTCTATTCTTTGTTTAGTGGTTGGTCATCGCCTGTTGTGTTTTCTATATTACATACTGGAGATACTCTGCTTACAGGTGGTTTTAAATTATAAATAAAAAAGGGATACTGGTGGCATTTTCCTTATCAGTATGTTGTTAAAACATCAGCTCTTAGTGATTTGTTCCCTTTCTGAGAGTATTTAATCTTACTAAAATCTGTTTTCTAGTCTTAGGGTTCACTTTTACAAGACCTTGGTTGTTGGTTTAATTGTTCTAGATTTGGTCTCTTTCTACATATCTAAGATGATTATGAAAAGGAGATCGGGTTGTCCTTAAAGTGACTTAAGGTATAAAATAATAATGTCAATTGATAGTGATGATCTTACTATAACTATTAATAATAGAGGGGAATAGGTTACCTTTGGTATTTTTTTCAGTATACCTATAAACAGGATGTTAAATCATATTTTTTTAATAGAAATTTTAAGCTGTGCTAGAACTTTTAGGCAACTCTTTCTTTATTTCTGTTAATATTTGGACCATCCTCATCTTGGTTGTTTTTCATACAACGTTTCGGCCGTTGTACTCTACGGCCTCCATCATGTATCATCTGGTTGGTGTGGGGAAGTAACAAACCGAACCCCACACCAATCAGATGATACTATGGTGCAGTCTGTACGCGTGATACATAATTATTTAGCCAGCCAACAAGTGAGATAAATATATGATTTTAATTCTTTTTTCTGCAAAAAACAATAACAACAACAAAATACCCTCTGAAAACTTCGGGTGTTCACATGCATGCATGCATGTATGCATAAGATCGATTTCAATTTCGTTTTGTCTTTATATATATATATATATATATATATATATATATATATATATATATTGTGTCATCCACAGATGGCTGTTGTATTACAACTCTTCAGGGTTGCTTTAGACTATCCATTATCCCGTCCCAACCCCTTTGACTAGCCTCTTCGGCAGGAACAAAGTGTAGTATCTGTTCCACGGCAGAGCCCAACGCGCAGTTACTGACACTTGCCCGTTGAATGGGCCAGAGATTGGTGTGTGGGTGATGTCAAAGACCGAGTGCACCGGTGCAAGCGTTAGCCAATGAGGTTGACTGAGGCTGCATTTGCTAACCGCTGTGGTGGGACAGTAGATAAATATTCCCCGGAGCAGCGCTGCTCCATTGCACTTAACTGAGCAGGTCCCCTGGTGGACGCTTCTGTGGTGGAGGTTGCTTTGGTTGCAAAACCGAAGCTGCGTTGGTTGGAGCCATTTTTGGACGGATGGTTTCCTATTCTTCCCACGTTAAACTCGACCTTGTGTCATATTTTTCTGTGGTGGGACAGCGAATAAACACCCGATCCAGTATCACAAGGCAGTATTGAAACCTTCGCTTCAGACTTAGAGGCCGGTATACCATCCTTGGCCATGGAACTGGACGGTCAGTAAAGTTGAATATAAGCGATATATTTATTTTGCACATATTCCCCATCCACCAGTGTACTCTATTCCTATGGAAGAGTATATATATAATCAGTATTCGAGTGCAGATTATCTGCCCCCTCCAAAAAAAAAAATGCGTAAAGAAAATTAAATTGATGGTCATATAAAAGGAATGATTGATTTTTACCGATTTCCACATTGTAATTTTCAGTATCATGTGCACACACATTATTATCACTTTTTTAAAATATGTATATACGTGCGTGTATGTATGGAAGATGATAAATATCTGTATTTCTGAATAAACCCGTGATAAAAAACTAAAAATTAAGATGAAAATAAATATTAGTCGAAAATAGAATATAATGATATAAAGCTTCATTTACATATGTGTATAAACGATAACTGACGAAATACAATTACCTTTTGAAGTGAATATCTCCTTAAACGATAGATTGGTGGTAGTTGTGAAGGCATTCCTAGGTTCTCTACGTCTAGAACAAAGAATTACTGTTGTGTTGAGGAAGGCTGATCCTGGGCTAATGCTTAGTCATAACATTCGCGCAGCTGGAATCTGAAAGGCACTGGGAACTCAAAATTTGGAGCTGGGTTGACCTCTCAAGTCATCCGCCGAAGTTTTCGCCCGAAAGTTGAGAATGTATTGGAAGATCGATCTGGCATTGCATGTGTAAATTAATTGACTATCCTCTAGATTAGTTGCCAATGTCATCTGGGATGCATGGTAACACCCATTCTGCTATACGGGGATTTCAGGAAATCTCCACCCCATATATATATATATATATATATATATATATATATATATATATATATATATATATGTGTGTGTGTGTGTGTGTGTGTGTGTGTGTGTGTGTGTGTGTGTTTGTGTGTGTTTGCTGATTGGCTAGAGAGTGTCGACCACCGAATATTTGATTACTGCTGACCTGTTCCAGGGACAACCATTTTACTCCTCTTATCCCTAGGCAAGAGAATTTCTACCTCAATTAAGTTCCACCACAGGCTGATTTAATCGATATTAGGACGAATGTACGTCCTATACTTCTAAGAACCTATTAAATTTATCATCAATAGATTTTCTGATCAACTTCTTCGAAAAATAATTAAATTATTTTCAAGGATTTCATCACAGCCGCTTGATTTTTTTCATTCGATTCTTATCTTCACTTGTATTGTGTATTCAATTGCCAGACGCTTCGACGTCAGCACTGGAGATCGATAAATCACCAAAAATTGCACAACGTAGGGCCTGACCGAACATACGGTGTGGAGTAAATAAGTGATGACTGCCGACGGGAAGCACGACAACACCGCATCGGTAATTAAAGGAAAACAGGTGTTCAGCGATTATCTTTTCTCACTGAAAACCCCTAGGTGCCTTATTGGTTTTAGGGTTCAACAAAATATCATCTAACCACAAACAGACGATTTGGGTTAAATTGCTGCCTTCTCGGAAACCATCAATCGCCCCAATCATTGCGCCAATCATCGTGGTCCAGTAGTAGAGTGCTTGCCCTCCCCCAGTCGGTAGGCCGAGGTCCAATCCGCTGCTGAGAGATACCAAAGACTTTAAATGGAATCCGACGCCTTTTCGTTAAGCATCCAACACTAGGATAGAGGCAAACGATGATACATGTGTTAATACTATTAAATGTACCCTTTACTTTCCCAAAGTCCACTTTCCGCCATTTTGCTTCTATGAAAGATCACAAGTTTCAAAAGCTTCCGACTGTGTCATTGGTTCTTATTTTTTAATGAGGCTGATTTTCAAATTTTTGATGATAAAGTTAATTTCCAATAATGTTCCCCTCAATCAATAAAATTTCTCATATTCTTTGTTTATGTGGCCAACTTTTGGAATTTTATCTACAGGGTCATTTGCCATGTAAAATTAACATAAAATGCGAATGAGATGAAAAGATTTTGGCTTTTGGTTTCATTCTGCAAAAAGGTTTTGACCATTTTTCTCTGATCTACAAATTAGAAATCGTCAGCCAAAGCCGTCACTAAAACTATCAACATAAGTTTCTTCAGTTTCTAAGTTAGTTCGGCTGACAGGTTCGCTATACATACACATAACACGCGTATACGTCGCACCGATGGAACTACTGGGGTGGATCATGTCTAGAGAAAACCTTTTTTTTCTGTTTTTCGGATAACATCCCCAATAGGTTTCGGAGGGGTCAATTTACAATGTAAGTTATCGATAAATTGATCCCTTTGTTTGTGTCCGCTTGCTGTTTGAAAATTCGAACCTTCTGCTGATCACTGCCCAAATGGAAAGCGAGAGAAGAGAAGTAATTTATTCATTGATCACACCGTTCCCCATTTGTTTTGATTGATCACTCCTAACACAGTATGCTGCCAAAAAGTGTCCGTCGGTGACATTTTCATTGAGTGACCAACCAAGCCTGAATATTGTATCTTCTCTGTAGATGAGACTAATATTCAAAATTCATTCAGTATCCGAATGGATTTAGCATAAAATTCAGATGAGATGAAAAGGGTTAAATTCTTTGTTTTATTTTTCTAAAAAATCTGATCATTATCCTTAGATCTATGCAGTTCCTATCAAAATTTTAGATTTTACAATTCCTACCCTCAACATTTTGCCGAGACACTGAAATCAATTAACTGTTCAGCACAATCGTGGCAGACCAGCCACTCCCTACTATTCACTAACAGATCACTGCCAATTATGAGAATTAATTAATCGTCAAATGCTGTAACATTGGCCTCCAGCCACATCAGATGACACATTACTAGGTAATATCATCCAACTGATAATACCCCAAATCTATCCATTCCAATATCTTGAAGGATTTTCATATGATTAAACCCGATTTTAAGATATTCAGCCAACCTAAATCGTTTCATCTCATTTAATAACTTGTGGCGAAATATGACACGTTTCCCCCGGATGGGGATGTGGGGACATAGTTGCAAAGATTTCAAAACTACATCTTGTCAAATCTCTGCTGTGACTGTTAGCTTTGTAGATCAAACCAATAATTGTCTCTCAACAAAAATTACTTGAATCTTACGAAATAAAAACCTATTGTATATTTTTTAATGAAAATACTATGCCCAAAGAACCCATGCTCTTTTATTAATCCTAAACCCGTGGAAAATTTGAGCGCACGGAAATTAAACAAAGATTACAAGTTGTTTCACTCACATCAGTAAGCTGTCTAAGACGTCTTTTTTGAAATCGTTCTCAAAATTCTAAATATTCAAAATTAGCAAAGTACTAAAAAAGATTTTTTCAGTCATCCAGCAAGGTGAATTTTGAATATGATGCCTAGTTTTACAGGGTTTTAAAATAATTTATATAATTTTCAAAACTATTGAAAGCGCATAATCTTAAAAGGACATTTTTGGAATCCTTCTGATGTGCTTTTCATGAGAGTCTGATATGCGAATTGTATTGAATTTGAACGTTTGTATTTTTATACATCAAATGTGTTTTTATGGATTTTGTAATTGTTTTGAAGTTGATGTGTAAATATTGTGTATTACTGTAGGTTCTCAAATAGGCAAAATAAAATTTTAAGTGACATAGATTTTATTGAAGTTCATGTGGCGACCAATCTTATACTTTGCCATTCATGTTCATGATGTTGCTAGTCAAATGAAGGTGATTTTTTCATTCTTTTATTTAACCAATGAAAGTTTCTGGAGACCTTTCCTAATTGAAATAGTATTAATGGCCTAGTGTTAACTTATCTTTCTCTTGTTTCGAGATGAAACAGTTTTGAGTCTTCGTATAATTTGATCGAAAAGTTTGAAACATTTTCGATGTTCTTATTCATCAGCATTAAAAGATGATGAACCCTAACAACCCCAAAACATTTCAAGCAACATTGAACCTTCACACATGATTTACTACCCAATAAGTTTCAGGAGAGTATTCTTACGGCAGTAATAAATGATATGAAAGCCAGTTGTAAAAAATACTTGTTTACCGTACGAATCTCAATTTGAAACGATGGCAACAGAAGTAGCCTGTAACCGATCAATAAAAAAAGTCTGAAATTTCAACTAATAAGCATGAGCGCTGTCGGACACAAAATGAAGGACCAGCTCGGTGTAAAATTACATTGTAAATTAACATCCCCTCTAAAAAGCTACTGTGTCGGAGGGTATTAAAAAGAACAAAAACGATAACCTTTTTTCTACTTGATAAATACAGCTAGACAAACCAACTTAAAAAGTGAACAAGGTCATGTTGACAGTTTTGGTGACAGTTTTAACTGACAGTTTCTAATTATACATCTGTACATGCAAACTTCATAAAAAAATACACGTTGTTTGGAGGATCATCAGCGATATCAACGACAGCAACATAAAATATGAAATGAGTTTTTTGCAGATCCTTCAGTGCTTTTCATTTCAATCTCTAGCTTATTAAGAAACTGTGAACATAGATTCCTTCAGTTTTCCAAGTCGGTCTGTTTCGTAAACTGGCTATCTCTCTCTCTCTCTCTCTCTCTCTCTCTCTCTCTATATATATATATATATATATATATGTGTGTGTGTGTGTGTGTGTGTGTACGTGTGTGTAGGCTGCACTAATGGACTAGAAAGCTAAAAATTTAAACGTTCACACTTTATTATCTCTAGAAAATTTTTTTCAGCGTTCCTACTTCCCACGAAAAGGATACAGCAGGGGATAATTTTTTCAATGTATATATGTAGAAATTGGACCTATTTTCAGTGTCCAGCGTTTCAACGTTTGAATTCGGATTTTTTAGGCCCAACAAAAGGCAAGATAAGTAACTTTTTATTGATCATCCTTTTTTTTCAATTTTTTCAAATGATTATCCGCAACCCAGATGCCAAAAGACACAGATCATGCTTTGCTTCTTATTAAGTGACTAACAAAACCTGTTCCACTAGTGATTATAACTATTGACTCACCCATTTACCTGCAAACTCTAACAGTTTATTCGTCGATATGAATTAAATGTCTTTCAACTGACAATGGGGACTTGTTTAATACCTTCTGACTCTTCCTTAACCTACGTTAATTACGTTTTTCTGACACTGATTGAAGTCAATTTGCTATCCAACACCCATCCTTAAAATCTACTTGTTCCAGTTTGGCACGAATTCCGAATGTACACAAAGGCCCTAAGAATCGGATGGTTGACTTGTTGGCTGGCGAGAAGCCATAGTTATGTCTTCAAATCTCTCAAATTTTGGCAAAGGGAACAAAAGGCATAACTGAAGAGTATTAATAATAATAATAATAATGATAATAATAATAATAATAATAATAATAATAATAATAATAATAATAATAATAATAATAATAATAATAATGGAGTCCTTATATTAGTGTATGAAGTGAAGTATTGAGTATAGGTCTGTAAAGCTTGGTCAAACAGAAAAAAGGAAAATCTAGATAGTCCAAGATTGAGCTTGCATAGGTTTGTAGTTTACAGACTTTTACTCCAAGACTTGTTTCATGTACACATCTTAGTACCGTCTATGGCTCCACTACATCATTAATATCATATATTATTATCAATACTAATTGGCGTTTAAACCATGATACAGCTAATGGTCATCAAATTCTGGGTTTCATTTCAAGGTATAATTCACTACGTTAAAAACGCTTACACCTGTTTTGGGCAGTACAATCAGTTATAGTTTCATTTCCATCCACTTCTGAAACCCAGTAAGCAGCTTCAGTGGCTTTGAGACCCAGTTTAAAATAATGCCTCAAAGTTACCCAAATTTCAATCATTGTATATATGATATAATCTGAAACAAAAGGTATAGCTTAATAATATTGATAATGACATATATATATATAATGATGGTAGCATTAATAATCTGGAAGGTAAGAGATATTTCACTCTGAAAATACACACAGTAAAAATTTAGAATAACAGTTTATAGCATTGAGATTTTGAAATGGAATTTTATTTTTTATGTACAGAGTACGGATGCACTGAAACCCTTCCCTCAAAATTGAGTTCTTGAAGGGTTTTCTACATTCTTTGCTCACACCAGGAACTTCAGCATGTGAGACAGCCGAGCTAACCAGCACACTATCCTAGTGAACATTTTGGCTTACTAGAAACTTTAGAATGTTTTTAGCAATAACTAAAGAAAGATCTAAATTTGCTTCATTGTTCCTCTTGCAAAAACATTGTTTCTTGACTGAGAAGTGAATAAGCCGTAATTATTACGAGTCGTCTAGGTTGCCTGGAAAAAGCTATTTTTATTTCTCTGGGTAATAGCTCACGAGGATATGTCGCCAATTCTGCAGAACGGATGACGATAGGCCAAGAGGCCGGTACAAACGCAGCTGAAAGAAAAGTTTATATGTATGTATGTGTGTGTGTATAGGTTTGAGTATTTTCGTTAGTTGTGTTCGTATATGTCTTGTTTCATTTAGCGATCATTCATGGCACAGCTACTTTGTTAAACAATTTTGGAAAGACGCCACACAACCCATCGAATCATGCAAAGCGAAAAATGTGCCTGGTGACCGTTCTCTAACTTCCATTTTTTTCACCAATAAAGTTACACCTTGTCGATTTTTGTGAAAGACTACCTAAATCATTTCTGGCCACTGCAACAACGATCTTAGATACAAAAAAAAATCAAATAAATGAATATCGAGGAACTAAAATCTTTCAATCTGATAATGTCACTGAAAGATAAATTATTTGGTTTTCATTATTTTCAATGGCTGATTTAACAGTTGATATTAGAAGGCGACGTTCATTAAAAAATCAAAATAATCTATTCAATCTCTCTCATTGATTCTTCATATCTAACACTGCAGCTAAAAGAATTGTATTACAGCTTATATTGTTTAAAATAAATGATAGGAATATAATGTTATTTTAGATTTTTTTTAAATATACCTTTGTTGTATTTTAGAATATGATATCGCAAGTTGGTTTGCATGCAGTCCAAGATTAAATTCACCATGAGGGATTTAATATTCACATGGGTGAACACACGACAAAAGCAACACAAACAAGGTGTCACATACATTGTTATACTTATCGATCCCTCATCGTCTGATACGTTTTTTGATTAACTTACGTAGGAAAACCCTTTGTTTCGAAACATTATGATGATAACCCATACAAAATAAAAAGCTAAATGTATTATGACACGGATCTAGAAATAATAAAACAGAGACAAATATCAAAATAATAGCTTAAAGGGAGGTAATGTTTGATAAACACTACTGAGGGACCACGTCAATATAAATGATTGTTTTTAAATATCCGAAACATAGAACATGCATATATATATGTATGTATATGTAAATACGGATATATATATATATATATATATATATATATATATATATATATATATATATATATGTTTCATCAAATGATATCGACATTTTTGTTAGTTCAATTTATTTTTGAGTTTCTCCATTTTTTCAATTGTATTCCTCATCACTGTTCCAAAGTAGTGAATAAATTTTCCAAAATTCACTGTATTTTTTAGTTCTTAGTACTTTCAACCATCACTGGCCTTTTATAAGGTTTGAAGTCTTCTGAAACTTGTATAAAATTAAAATTGCTGACAAAATATACAATATATATATATATATATATATATATATATATATATATATATATATATATATACATCAATTTCAGTCAATCCTAGTCTTGGATTGCAAACCAAAATATCTTGCTGATATCTTTGCCAACCGTTGGTCTACTGTAAAACACCATGCTCATTATTGCTGATTGTTGTGAGCACAATCTTAGATACACTCAGATATCTGTTAGTGGAAGAGTCCATGATTACGGACATAGAAACTACAAAAATCCCACTATTCATTTTATAAGTAGATGCATGGTTTTAGTTTATTACAAAAAAGATTGCCGATCTGGTCTCATTCCAAGAAAGTTTTCCGTCCCTGGTCTAGTGTAAAAGACCACACAAATCATTCTCGACTATTGTGAACACAGCCCTAGATAGAATCAGTTGGAGTGAAAGAAGATCGTGGAAATAAGAACCTACAATCGGGAAATGGCGCCAAATTTGTCGGCTGTTTTTTATTTTTTCGTTTTCTGTTTTGCTTCTTGTCATCGTGAAGAAAACTTTTGGCTAAAGATGAAGATTTTTTTGTCTCGAATTTCTCCCTCGATTCACTTGTGTCTTTTGAATTTCTTCTGAGGGATTATTTTACTATATATATATATATATATATATATATATATATATATATATATATATATATATATATATATATATATATATATATATGGATAGACCAACCTGTGTGTTCATGTATGTGATTGCGTATACTTATATAAAAGTTAATTTCCTTTTTTTTGTTGGTTCTTGTTCATGAAGAAAGCAAAGATAATATCAAAAGAAAATTTATGATTTCAGACGTTACTCAAACTTCCAAAATCATGAGCAAGTAAATGTCATATTCATTGGGAAGAAAAAAATTATCAAAATAGATAAATGCAATAATCAAAAATTGGTAAATTCAATTGATAAAATTGAGAATCTTAATCATCAAATTTGTAGTTATAGATATCCAGATACATAAATGTGATTGTAAGAATTAGGAATTGTAATCATCAAAATTGACACATATAATTATCCAAATTGATTGAAATAATTATCAAATTCGTAATTATAACTATCGAATCAAGAATTATAATTATCAAAATAAGAGTATCATAAATGCTAAAAATTGATGAATGCATTTGATTCAGTTGTAGCTATTTGAAGCCTGGGTTTGGAGGAAATAATTCTTTTCGAATCTTTAAATTGGCGCACCCGGACACCTCCCTGAGAGTTCGCAGCATACCAAAGGGTGCTACTGCACACGCCGAGAACCTCTGGTGTAGTCGTCAGTGATTGTGACAATAATCGTTATGGTGATGGTAGTAATAGTTATGGTGATTATAATAGGTGATAGTGATGATAGTGATTCTTACTCACAACTAATCATCTTGACATGAGACAGAAAAAAGATTTTGGTCAATTTTTACGTTGCAAATTCGAGTTCAACGTCATTAAAAATTTATGATTTGTCACAAATAACACCCAGAGACTTGTTTACACAACTTTATTGCAATTACAATTTTCATTCCAGTCAGGGCTGCTATTTTAGGTTTTCAATGACTTGCATGTGTTTTCAGGTTAGAACTTTCCCAAAAACTATGAATGATAAATAAATTAAACTATTTATGTCCTAGGTATCATAGTAAATCGACAGCTAATGAAGGGACTTATCTGAAAAAGTTGTCACAGACTGCCATCGTGAAAATTCATGGTGGCTCAAGATTCTGTTTAAAAGATACGCTTTTGGCTATGAATGTACAAAATTTTATGCTTTTATTTTCTTCAAATGTACAACTATTTGGCTGAGTGGTCCCACTATAACCATATCCCAATTCGATGAATTAGAACTGTCTCAGTTGGTGCTCCCAGAATCGCCTAAGAGAAATCTGACCTTGCTTTGAAAATTTGATTAATAAAATGACACTTTTCAGTTATTGATCAACTTCAAATAGCCTCTTGTGTCTCTCTCCCAAAACTGAAGTGCTCAACACGTTTTCCAAATTGCCGTATCGTTCACTTGAGATCTCCATTATGAGATGCCCATCGGCTTCGTTTACCAAGTCGCTTGGCAGGAATCAACAGTGTTTGGTTATAT
Organism: Thysanoteuthis rhombus; assembly: GCA_963457665.1. Lineage (NCBI taxonomy): Eukaryota > Metazoa > Mollusca > Cephalopoda > Oegopsida > Thysanoteuthidae > Thysanoteuthis > Thysanoteuthis major. The sequence continues at coordinate 48,610,483 of OY735221.1, forward strand.
CTTATCATTATTTCTCTCATTCCCAATTCGTAAACACGATTCCAACAGCTGCGAACTATAGATTAAGAAAGGAACAGTTTCATATCGATGTTAAGAGGTGTGACTTGCGTAACAGATGTAAGCGGCGTTTAACAGCGCAGACAATTGAATTGGCGTGCTAAATTCAAACTTTGCCCCAAACTGTTAACGTTCACCTCACACTAAAGCCGTTGGGAAGTGCATGAATCCCACCTTACCTTACCCAGCAATGGATGAATTAGTAAGGTAATGTGAGTACCTTATTCGTTGGCGGCAACAGTCTAGAAGATGGGCACTTGAATAGGACACCGGTCTCAAACAGTGGCAACAGGTCGATTTCATTGACTGCTATCTTTCTAAAAACCAATATGACCATGAAATCGTCACGCGAAACGTTGGGAAAAGGCTTCATCCAACAGTAGACTCCAATTAGCTGCTGTTGCTTCTGATTTTCATATGGCTCGTCCATCATGTGAAGCCAATCTCGATTATTTATTGCGTGGCCCAGCAAAAATCCACTCTCTTTGCATTTATTTCTTCATCTATTTCCTTTTTTCGATCCTCAAGCACGATTCAAACAGCCGATAACAGCCTTTATATACGTGGTTATTTGGTTTACACTCTGTAAGAACAGAAATTAATTGATTGTGAGAACACCTCTGGCAAAAGATTCCGTTTCAACAAGTCGTCGGTCCGACTGCATTTGAACAATTTATCCGCGTCCGTTTTGTGGTGATAAACGAGTGGAAAATTCAGAAAAAAACAGAGTTCAAGGGGTTTCTTGAGTTCCAACCCCCTCCTCCGCTGCTGGGGCAAAACAATTGAATCACCTTAGCTGTGGTCACCCAACCGACCAAATAACTAACCTAGTTACTGGGTATTCTTCCCTTTTCACTCATTTTTTTTCTGTTGTGCCGGCTCTATCGGATACATCAATCGGCTCAGACCTTGTACCTTATAAATTCGCTAGGATACTGCCCATGACATCTTTTGATACTTTTTTTTAATTAAAAAAAAATCCTGCAAATCTTTTTTTGCAGGTATTAGAGTTAGTCTTGTAAGTGTTACCAGAACCAACATAAGGCCCAGATGCTTGCAAATGCACATGGGTAACCTCATAAATATTTTCTCGAACATTTTTTTTTATTTTTGGAAATATCTGCAAATTTTTAATCTTTGTAGATTTTATCTGTTTTTCCAGATGAAAAAAAAATCATATGAATGCTACCAGGCACATCATTAGGCCTGGAATCTTTGCTTGGGTGCATGAATCCGTGGATATTTTCTAAAATCTGTTTATTTGATTTTCCGAAATTTCATTTCAGTTAATTTTTTTTAATGAAAGTTTTTTTCTCGATCTATTAGAAAATCTTGCGCTAACACTCCTCTAGAGCTAGAATCTGCCAACTCGTCTGCCAACTCCACTAAACAAATGCTAAAACCTTTTTTTTTCAGATTAAAAAAAAAATTGTTGTAATTTCTCAATGGAAGTACTCGTTTCCTTCCGATTCTTTAAAAAAGTCTTTTTTGTCAAATGTTACTTTCAAATTTTCATGACTACTACCGTAGACTTTTCTTGAACAAGTTTCTTCGATTTTAGACAATTTTTAAGGCAATTCAATCTTTTTTTTACTCTTCCAATCTTGTGTCAACGCTACCGGACACACCATTCGATGTAAACTAGCAAATTTGCATGAAAACACCTTGAAAATAATTTCTAAAAACCTTTTTTCAGAGGGTTTTTGAAAAAAAATCTATCGTCTTTATGAAAAATATTTTGGGTAAGGGTACATTAATTTTTACAAATGAAATAGTAGTAGGGGACACATGCACACGCACATTATTCTCGTTTTTTCCTGCTGACAAAATCGAGACGAAATATGGCAGTAATTTTTGATATCTATTCTTTATTTCTTGATGTCGGGGTTAGGACACTTCAATGGTCTAATTAAAATTATAGGGGTCACAGAAATATTTCAAAATCTTCTTTTCAATTTTTTTTTGATAAATGACTGCAGGAATTTTTGAGTCTTGTATAATGGTGACGGCGTTACTGGAGAAACCACGATGATTCCTTTAATGGCTGGTGTTGCATACTTGATTTTTTTGATATCTAGATAAAAGATGTAACCCAAATTATAAGATAATTATAAATCATGAATTAACCTAAAGAAAAAAAATTCTTTTTCATTTAATAAAAGTAATATGTATTCCATTCTTTATAATTTTCGTATTTATTGATTCTGTTGTAAATTTTTGGATTGATTCAACTTGTGTCTTGATAGATTCTCGTGCTTTAAAAATCTGTAACTCAATTGTTAGTGCAAAATGAACAGAACCAAACCATCATGGATCTTATCACGAACACAGCCACTTCTGGAAGCCCTTTGGCGACCTTAAATGTATCAAACTTCCACAAGCGAAACGTAACAATGATATTTGGAAGAGAGTTCTTTGCGCACTCTCCGGTATAAAATGGCTAGAATGAATAAATGAATGAAAATATCAAGGAACTGGAAATTTATATACATTCACAGCAAAACGAAGAAAAGGTAATCGAGAACAAATCGACAGAACCTATGCAAGAAGATTTTAAAAGTAACATGTACACGCACACGTATAAAGATATGTACCCATCTGCACCCACATACGCACAGAGATATACCTATGCTCGTGTCATTACAGCAACATAGATTATTACCACCTTGAGTTGAGTCTTTAGTCGAGGTATCGTGTCTGATACCAGGCGTGTAGTGTTACACGCATCTGTATTGTTAATACGCGTGTTAATATTGTTAACACATTATAAAGTGAAAGAAATATTCTGTACCTACGAAAGTTACTAGTGTTTATACAGTAAGTGTAAAGCCAAGACCAGTGCAAGCTAAATTTGGTTCAGTGCGACGCTGTAACGAATCGGATGACATGGCAGATTGCATCTTAACTGAAATAAACCTGACAAATTGACGAAAGTCTTCCCCGGGCAGGATGGATCAAAGATCTTCTATTGTTCTTTGTTTCTGTGGACCAGAAAAACGATACGAGACCGATTCGAGTCAGCACGTAGGCGTTTGGTGTTTTTCTTATAAATAAATCCACTGATTTGGATACAGAAAGTTAAAGAGACGAGTCTGAAGTCAACACATCCAAACAGGAGGAAAGTGTCACTCAAAGAACACAGTTTTCGTACATCAGTCTGTTTCGGTCAGAAAAGATATTTCATCAAAAAAAATCTGATACTAAATTAAGTGAACATTTCAAAGACTTTACACACACACACACACAATATCCTCTGTAGCATGAGGTGTTGAATCATTTGAAATCACCATTAACATTTACCCGTTGTATTTCATAATCACTAGCGCAATTTGTTATATTCGTCATTTTCAGATTTACATGAATACGATTACGGTAATGAGATTATGACTACGACGATTAACGAAGTTTTGAATTCGATATAAATGAAGGTGCTATTTTGAAAAAAAAACCGGCTTTCATCATTTCTCTTCAATCAAGTCAAGTGTTTGGCTGTCTGATGGCAAGTTATCGCGTTGGGTGTCAGAACAGTAATAATGAGTAGAATATCGACCAAGAGTGTAGTAATAAAGGTAACAATAATTAGATGGAGTAAATTAGTAATAAAATAATGATTAGAATTTGGAGACTTCACAGTATGGATGATTGTAATGAAGACACATACGAGTTTAAACAAACAAATAAAACGTTCAATTAATGGAGAGACATTTACAACCATACAAGACTGAAAAGGAATACATGTAAGAGGTCATCATTACAATCGAAAGAAGAGCCTTGTTCAGTGCAGGGGATTGAATACGTGATAGTGGAAACAGTGTAAACTTGTAGCTATGTAGACGAAGAAGGTAGAAAATGGCTTCTAAGAGAGAAGTTGGAGCCCTGTGCCAAGTAGTAGTAGTAGTAGTAGTAGTAGCAGTAGTAGTAGTAGTAATCATCTGCTTATGAAGCCGAGGTGATTGAAATGCTTTGAATCCATAAGATCTGCAGAAGACCAAGGAATTATTATGGTGGCATGGTATTAGTTGTATGTCGAACTGCCAAGTTGTGGACGATGTATTTGTGATCACGTATGAGCAACTTGGGGGCATTCTTAGACTCTGAAAAACACACTACAGACAGACTATTCAAGTCACAGAAAACACCTGGGGCTCAACACATGTGCACTTCCCGAAGTGAAGAGAATTAGATGATAGATAAACTTGACTGTTGTGTAGTAAATGCATTGTTATTCTATCCACAAGAAATGGAGGTGAATACGTGTTTTGAGGTAGAAAGGAGAACATGATTGAATGACTGGGTGCATGAGAGATATCCCGACGTATGTGAAATAAAATGGGCAATATTTTGGTCAGTGATTAGTCACGTTGGAAAAACGGTCAAGTTCGAATCGGCCGAGAGGCTGGTGGAATGATGCCAATCTTAGAGAACAGGGAAGGAAGAGGGAGAAATAGAGATTTAATCGACTTATAGAGCCGGTGTAAATGATTGAGTGAACATGTGGGTACAAGGCTTTTTGGGGGTTGACAGAGGAAATGACGTTTTGTATGTTTAGCAAAATGTACAGTATCCTGGCTAAAGCGATTATTTATTTATTTTCGTTCTTAATTTTTACTAAAAACTAAGGAGCTGCAGCAATACTTATCCAAAAGTCATTAGCACAAAATGACTGCAAAGTGTTTCAGTGGGGGTTTGAACTTAGAACACTGATTTCTTTCCCCGTGTCGTTAACAGTTAGGCCTCCCGTGCGTTTCTAATACTTTGTAAAGACAATATTTCAATAATCAAACCCAATCGGATTACTGGAAATTTCCATCGGAAGGAGTTCCGAATTGGGAATCTATGGTCAAAGAGTTGCCGATCGACATAATATGGAATTTTGGTACCAAATATATAATCAATACCCGATTGAAGATGTCTCTGGTACCAAATAAATCATATTGAAAAGATTTTCTTTTCCAAAAAATCTCTTTTCATAACAAGTATGAAACAAAGTATCCAAATCCTGTTGTCAGAAAATTAACTTCTACAGTTTAATCGATTCTCTCTCCGTTCATTTTTTCTCTCTCAGATTTCTCAGTCTTTCTCTCTTTTCTCTTTTACCTTCGTTTTCTCACATTTTCTCACTCTATATTATTTGTTCTTCCTCCTTATCTATTTCATCGTTTTCCCTCTTTTTCTCCTCTACTCCCTCTTATCCCTTTTCTCTCTCTTTTGTTCTCCTCTTTCACTTCTTCTTTTGATCCGTTTATCTTGTGTTTCTTTTTCTCTTTTCCCCTCTCTTCTCGATATATTTTACTTCCTCTGTGTCTCTGTCTCTGTCGGCCTGTCTCTCTTTTCTTTCTTTTTTTTTTGTATATTCCCCTTGCTCTCTTTTTATCTACCTTTCTTTTATGATTTTACATGGTTGAAGATGTTCTTGTCAGGAATAAAAGAATCTTGCACGCTTCAGAACTGGGACGACGGGAAAATTCCATGGGGTATTACAGTTTGATCTCGTTTTGCAACCACGTGACGGGAAGGAGAAAACAGAAATTTCCAACAGTGAACACTGAAAAAGCAAGAATATTTTTCCTGCCCCTTCTCCTATTCAGAAACAAATACAGGATTAGTTCAATAGGAATCATCACATAACATGGCAACATGTAAATGGATGATCAATTAAAAGATGAAAAAGAGGTGATCAACGTATGCTATTTTTATCGCCTTCTGTTGGGTGGTGTTCACTACAAAAGTCGGAATCAGAAAACAAAACACACAAAACAAGTGTGGATACTGCTGGACACAAAGTAGTGGACCAATTTAGTATAGACCTACATTGTAAATTGACATCCTGCCTCAGTGAGAACTCATATTGTGGTAAAATATGTTCTTCTATTCACGATTCAATTTCTCAGCCTTCTAGCTTTGTGGTTTCGAAACTTCAAAAACTCAACAAGACCTTTTTATAAAGGACATATTTTGGCGGAATCCTGGTTTTAGTATCCAATTGATTGGCTTTAATTGATTAATTGCAGTAGGAAACTTTTGGCACTTAAAAATCATTTTTAAGATTTCAAATGGATTATTATTTTTTTTTCAATTCCTAACAACTGATACAAATTTGTGTACAATAATTATGCATTTCGATAGTGGGCTTATTGGCAAGCTAAGTTATCCTGATTTCAAATTCATGTTTCTCTTCTGCCGACTCACAACCATCATCGGACGAACCCCAGGGGTACCGCGGATATCAGTTTTTAAAGCCTCTGCTCCATTGGTACAACCTATACGCGCAATAGATACGTAGCGAACCAATTACTCAGGCCAATTCAAAAACTGATGAGAACAATGTTGACATTTTTTGAAACTATCGGTTCGGTATGTTCCTGAGGCGAGGGGCAATCCAATCTCTAATACTATTTAGCTTGTTTGTATGTACGACCATTACGGTTCTTGATTATTTTTTTCTCCACTTATATTCAATCCTTTAATTTCAACCTCCTGAAAGAACAAGGGTAAGAAATGAATAAGGTACTTGTGCTTGGATGGGACCAAAGGAACCTCAATTTTTACTATAACAGCCATTGATTTACTCCCCCTCCACAAGTCTAAACGTTAAAAATCAATCTATAGTAGCAGTAGACCACGAAAATATTGACAGATGGCAAAAGTAATAAATTATAGATATATTAGTTTCATGTGCCTCTGTAAGTTTTTATAGTTAATATAAATACTTCCCATGCTTAGTAAATTACTTAAAAAAATTATATGCTTAATTGTAGAAATATGATGCCAGAGTATTGATGATGTCATAGTTATTAACACACATGGAATTTCCACCAGTCCAACTAGTGAATTATAATTGCATTCTTAGTATCAATCAAAATTCTCAACCTTATATTCGTTCGCTAAGGATTCAAAGCCAGTGCCTGGGGGCTGCATTTCAAAGACGTGATAAGTTATTAACTACAGAGACAAAATGGTCTCCCAAGTCAGCCTTGCATGATCCTATGCAAATATTGACATTTTCAATTCTGAATAAGTGGAGTAAATTGAAAAAAAGACAACAAACTTTTGAATCAACAAACCTTCCTCCGTCAAGAATTTAAGATTTGAATTCACATCATTTAGCTTTGCTATTTATATGATAGGTACACCCATGCATATTCACAGACACAATCCTTCATTTTAGCTATATACCTATGTGTGTGTAAGTGTGTGTGTGCTTGTGTATGTGTGCATGCACGCGTGTGCTTGCACGAGTGCTTTTAATTACCAAATCGACCCATGGCAAGATTTTCAAATTTGACTTTACAAATTTCTCTCATATTAATGGAAACTTCCTGCGGCATTGAAGATAAAAGGTTATTTTTATTTCTTTTTTTTTTCTTCTAAAAATCCTACTTCAACTTTCTCTTGCTGTTAACAGCAATGCTTCCTTAATTCATCCTGTTTTAAAGTAAATTTACTCAGCCATAATTTAATTTCCATGAATTACATAAAAAAAATCGACGACCCCCGGATTTTCCTCACAATGTACCACTTAGATGGACCATGCGATATAAACACTTGTTTTAAAAAGTGTGGTCAGTCGTTTGTATGACGAAATTCACCTTAAAACTTCATTTGTGCGAGCCTCAGGGCAAATCCACGCACCCATTTGAAATATCTATCGATGAATCACCTCCTTTTCACATTATTCTTGTGTTTCCTAAATGGGAAGAGCCTAAACTTGCACAAAGTGTAGAGTTTCGAGGCTGGGAGACTGCTTTGAGGACTTAGAGAAAACATCTATTTAGACAATCGCATCTCTTTTCTCACGAATGATGATGTCAACACAAAATTTCAGCCGATGCTTTCTACGGCTCTCTTCAGATGCAATATGTAATATCTGTAGGGATAGAGAGTCTCTTTTCGCGGTCCCTTCACCTGGCAGTGCGAAACAAAAAATAAAAAAAAATAAAAAAAATAAACAAAAATGGTTGCAAACAAAAGAATTAAACATTGAAGCACCTTGCCAATGTATTTGAAGCATGAAATATACAATAAATGTGTAACACCAGCAATGGATTACAAATGTAAAATATGGAAATTAACAAAACGAATAAGAACCATCTGGAGAACTCACAGTGAACCAAGGGAAGAGCAACTTCAGGGATTGCTCCAAGGGATAGAAAAAGATCAACATGGATCATAGGGTGGGCCAGAATGAAGGTTATTATACTGATAATCAATCAGAAAAACGGAGATTGGCCGGAAACTTAGCAAGGGGAGATGTTGGAGCGAAAAGACTAATTACTCTTCATGGTTAACATACGTGATGCTCATAAAATCAATATGATTTTCATTCACCTCGTTCTAATTTTTTTTTCTTCGATAATTAAAAGTTTTGATTTTTGCTCCTAGCTATGCACATCCTTTTTTCTTCTTCGGAATGGAACATACATTGATGTATAAGTGCATAAATCTTTGAAATACATACTCTATTCAGGGAGATTAATAGCATTATTATTCATAGCATCACTAATGGATGTCGTCAAGTATTCGAAGAAGAATGTCGCCTTTTGTGTGAATATCCAGTAAGCACTCTGCATATTGTCTCAAGACTACTTCCATTAAAACCATAATCTTGCAGACCTATGGAAGTTAGCTTTCAAAACCTTCTTTCTCTATTTTTCTCTACTTTCCCTTTCGCTTCTCCCCTTCTTCCCTTCTCTCTCTACCCCCTCATTTTTTCTACTTTCTCACTCGGCTCTCTCCTTCTCTCTTTCTTTCCCCTTCTCTTTCTCAACTACCTACACCCCAAACCTTCCATGCTGGAAATTCACCTCCTATGGAGCCAGACATTCCTCCTCAAATCTCTTCATGACCCCCAAAAGCAAAGTGTGCTCATTCTTATGGGGTCAGTTTTTCCGATGCAGCACCTCCCCATTGCACCTAAGATAGAGGGTGATAGAAAACCTTAAAACCCTTTTGACATCGCCACAGAGACTGGGCAGCTCTTATTCCTGCTCTTACGCACGTGTATGGAACCCATGTACGCATTTTGGTCCACATGTTGAATTCGACCTCGTATTACATACGGCCCTCGTGGCGAGGCGAATGAATACCAATGGCAACAAAAAAAATAACCTAATGCTTATAAATTCAAGCCTACTCTGCAATCGACTCCTCCCCGACATATCAAATTAATCCTTGTCATCGATTGTTAAACTTTATTCTTGGCGATTAAGAATTTTCGACGTCCCACTATAATGCATAATATTTTCCTTCTTTCTCCCTTCTTCCTAGTAAAACATACAGTTAGGTGTAAATAGATACATTTCTTCAATTTGTACCGTTTTCAAGTGTGCTCGCTTCACTATAGTAACATTGATACCTATAATATCATTCTGCTAGTTCCTACCCTTGTTTGAACGTTACGCTTTTAGCTATAGCATAAGGATGTGGTTACTTAGTTTAATAAGATTTAAAGAAGAGAGGAAACAAGAAAGAAAGTTATGTAGTTTGAAAAGAGACCGGAAAATGGAACAAAAGACAAAGTGAAGTAGTTTGATAAGAGTTTAGGAAATGAAATGACAGAAAAGAGTTAGGTAGTTTAATGAGAATGCAGGAAAGGTGAAGGGTGAAAAGATTTATGTAGTTTACCAAAGGAGTAGACAGATTTTTGCACATAAAACTAATCAATGTTAGTATATTTTTTAGATAAAAGCATGGATGAAGGTTGGAAAGGATTAGGGAGAGAATGAAGATACAAGCAAATGGCGAGAGAAAAATAGTTGCACGATATATTGAACAATCTTAGTTGCCAACACCCGCAAATTTTCCACTGGTTCAGCTAGTTGCAAAATTAATATCTTTATTATTCACGACATCACTGATGGATGACGTCAACAATCTTATGGAGAATGGCACCTTTTAATGCGAACGTAGTGAGAGAGAGAGAGAGAGAGAGAGAGAGAGAGAGAGAGAGAGAGAGGAGGAGGAAAGAGAAAGTTAGGTAGTTTAATAAGAGGGTTAAAGAGAGGGGAGAGAATATTTATAAAGGTAGCATTTCTAAATCATTTATTTTTTATATTGGCTGCTATGAGGAAAAGAGTAGAGCCAACACATTTCCACGATCTGCACATAAAATGTTAAAGAGCCTTGGTTTGTCTACCTTCTTTTAAGTTAGATTGATATCTCTATTTTTCATCGCATCGCTAATGGATATCTTCAACCAGAATATCCTGAATGCCTTCTGCATATTGTCTCCAAACTTAATCCATTAAAGCTATAACCAATAAAACTTGTGGACATGTTAAAGCAAAGCCATAATGACTGATTCAAAAACCTGGGAAAATGAATGATATTTGTTACAAAGTATTTCAGATTTTCGAAACTTTGGCTATGTCGTTGTCTTTCATATCATTCAACATTGAGTAGTTCAGTAAGTTACATTGTTTATGAAATATTAGGCTTCGACGATTGAACAAAGAGATCACTGGGTTAGGAATTTGCAATGAAATCTCTGACTTGAATCCTATGCAGTCCCAAATGAAGTTTTGGTTTAGGCAGGATTTTGAGACAGTTTGGAGCGATAATGTAAATGAAGTCTTAAACATTGGAAGAGGTATTTTTGACAATTGATCTCATTTTTTAGTAATTTTTGTTGTTCCCTAAACATTTCATTCAGTCCAATCTACGACCTTCTTTAGATAAAATATCCGTACGTGAATAAAGGGACTTCCGGTGTTAAGTAAAAAAACCCTTGTGAACAGAAAGTCAAATATAACTGCAGCCAACGTATATAGGTTGTTGCTAACAACAACAACAACAACTTCAACAACAACAACAGAAAAAATATTTTTGCCACCATTTTTACTGGTTACCACCAAAACAAAGAGTCCTTTTCTTTACATACATTTCATGAGCCCAAAGTAGGCCGTAGAATGGATTTGCCGAAACGGAATAGAAAGAAGAATGAATTCGATTGCTTGAAGATTTCTTTGAATTTTACAAGATTTTAGGTAATTACTGTACTCGAAGTATGTATTAGAGATGGAAATACACCTGAATATTAATGATGCACGTGAAAAGCTCGAGGAATATGAGGGAACCAGAAGAAAACCGAAGAAAAATGAGAGTGTCTCTAATATGTCGGACATGGATCGAATAACGTATTTCTTCTAAAACGTTGTCGTTAGACAATGGCATGTATAATATAAATAAACAGAATTATGCAAATGGTTGACGCATATATTGAAATGTATCTAGAATCAAATTACTTTATAATTTGCTTTATGATTTTAGCAATGTTTCCTCTTTAGTATTTTCAAAATTAAAGTCTTCCCGAACAAAAGCCTTCGGGGAAGAGATTCAGTTCTTGGTCAACGCCTATGGGATTTGAAATCTAAAGAATCTTGTCTGACCTTCTGTCTGCTAATTCGAACTTTGTTCCTCGAAATTGAAATCGGAATAACAAATGCTTTCCCCACAGGATCACAGCTTCAATTATGCAATAGTCTCACAGAGAATACAAAAGATGGTTTGAAAGATCAATCATCAAAATTGGAAGCCCTGCCGAAAGATCAAGCAGTGTTTTTGACAAATTACCTTGATGTTCCGCCCGACACCATCTCGTATGACCATCTTGCTTGACATGAAAGTTTTTAATCATACGACATATATTCAGTGGATGTTGCATGATCTAATCATCTATTATTCCCACCTTTTCAGATATCTTTTGACGGGGAAATCCGATTCTCTGGAAGAGTGCAAATGACATGTAGATGTTTTTGTGGAGGAACATAGATAGAGTTATGGAATTTGCTGAATGATGACAGAAGATGATAGAGAAAATTGGTAAATACGTTATTCAAGAAGGTCGATGCTAAAAGTAACAAGAAATATCTCTGATAATCTATTTAACTCAATGAATGGGAAGGACGTTACGCAATATATATTTGTGAATATGTTTTCCTTTATAAATGTATATCTATCAGATGCCCTCACTCATACACTTACACAGACGTATGTGAACCCTTTATAATTCGCAATTTCTCCCCCCCCTCCATTTGAATTGCCTACCAACTCTACCTTTTAATATCCTTGGTTTTTATCTGAGGTTGTCAAATCAAAACGAGAAATGGTCAATTCAATCAATTTGGTTGTATGAGTCAAAAATGAGACAGAATATGGCGAGATCAATCAAGTATTTAGAGTATCGTCAAATGAAATACAGTTCCCCAAATCTCTAAACAGGGACGACAGCCTTAAAGTAATGGATATCGTTCTCCGTCTGGTGATATCTAATTGAGGGCGTTATTGAGGCTGACCCATGGAAAACAAACCGGAAGTTATCGGAGGAACCGAACATTGACCATTCATACGTCATACTAAATGAAAATAAAAAAAAGCTCAACATGTCAGATGAATGAATGACCCTGAATGAAAAGCACCAAAAAAAAAAAAAAACCCTCACATAGAGAAATCGAACCAATAAGGCTACGAAACACTACCTCATTCAGCTTACACACCAAACCACTCTCATCGCGACTATCACGTTTTAAAGTATTTTGACCATTTCTTACAAAAGAAGATCTTCAACAACCAAGTAGCAGTATAAAACGTATTTAGAGAAAGTATTGCTTCCGGGGCCCCAGAATTCTAGGCTCCTGGAATAAATGGACTTCTTCCAAATTTGTAAAATATCTAGATTCTGAATGTTCTTATTTCGATTAACACTTTTAATTCTGGCTTGCGATATACAGCTTAAAGTTGATAATGAATAACTTCAATTATTTTGGCACCAACGGAATACCTATCAATTTATCTGTCATATGATTACCAATATCAGTCAGCAGTGTCTTTTCTTCCAGATGTTATAATAGCGAATAATGTAAGTAATGAGATTCTGGAAATTGAGGTATTATCTCAGACTGGGCCTCAAAACCGTTGATACTGCTTGCAAAATTTGAGAGGTGGGTGGGCATGAAATGATATCTGACCGTAAGGCCCAAAACTGATTCAAGCGTTCAAAGGATGGTGACTTTTGAGAATGAAGCCCAGATGTGGACAATCAGTTGTTGTCGATCGTGATGTTTTGAAATTCAAGGTAGAGGGAGCACTCGGAAATGTTTCGGAAGAGCTAGGATCATCGAAAGATATTACACTAAGCATTACCAAGGATAAAATATAGGGACTCGCGATGCTGAAAAAGAAGGAAATGCTTTTTATAAAACAATATGCATTTATTAGAAAACAGTCAATGAAATTGTCTCCAAAACTGTGAACAGATCTCTTCGAGTTTTCAAGTAGATCTGGTAGGCTATCTATGTATGTATGTATGTATGTATGTATGTATGTATGTATGTATGTATGTATGTATGTATATATGTCAACAAGAATTGGTTCATGCAAATCCAAAGTTGCAACTAACACGTACGTAAAATTGATAGTTAAATGTCACCGGTTGATTTTAGATTTTAGATATTTATTTCTAGGGCTGCAAACAGCAGTTGAAATATCAACATAGTAGGTGCGACTTTTCTGGGCAACAGAAAAAAGGCAAATGAAAGAGAGAGAGAGAGAGAGAAAGAGAGAGAGAGAGAGAAAGGTAGAGAGAGGATGAGAGTTATTTTTTTTGGTCATCTGTCACAGTCACTTGTTTCTACGGACAGACGAAGGTAGTGGAGATGTAAACATCTCAAACCCGGGAGAATGTCCTATTTGCTCTGGAGTAAATCCACAACTGACATTGAAGGTATCACAAAAACCACTCCGAGAGAATGCTTAGATTTTATTGACTTATGTGATATCATTTTCTGGCATTTCCTTATTCCGACTGTCTCACGCGAGAAAATCTATTCATCATTTCTCAAGTGCTCAGCCAGTTAGGACATAAATATCCGGAACAGATAACCACACCAGATTTCTCTGTGATGGTCAACGTCTGACCAATCGGATCTTGGCTGATACTTTCGCGTAGGAAAGCAGTCTGCATTCACTCAAGCGATAATTAAAAACGACAAAAAATTAATAACTTTCGATTAGTTATTTCTGTGCCCCTTTCCTGCTATGTTACATCTTATCCTGCGTACAGGTCGTACCAATAGAGCCAGGGCCAGGAATTTAAAAATTTACTCCTCATTATATCTATACAACTCTTCACAGCTTGTCTCAAGACTCAAAGGGCGGTGGGCATGCCATGTCGCAAGAATGGCGCACAACCGATGGGCATTGCGACTCACGACATGGATCCCCGGAGATCACATGGGCAACTGAGGCCGGCAGAGAATAAGGTGGAAAGATAAGCAAGACAAATTCAGAAAGTACTGGCTCGATGATAGAGAAGTGTGGCGAATGCTGTGGAAGGTCTCTGTCCAACGACCGACGTTTAAAGATTGATAATGACGATGATGATGGTCTACACAAACTTCTCGAAATTCTTACCCCCAAGTTACTTTTTTCTGAAGGGGGATCAGTTTGCGATGTAAGTTTATACTAAATTCACCCCCTCTTTAAAAAAAAAATGATTACTCTCAACACGGCATGCTGCTAAAGTCATTGGTCACGTACGGTTTCTATGGAGTGACTAACCAGACAAATTATTTTTTTTCTCTTGAA
>OY735221.1:48627622-48645122 GCA_963457665.1 Thysanoteuthis rhombus
GGAGATTCGTTGTCTTAGGTAGATATAATGATCTACTTTTTCCAGTTCTGTGTCCTCGATTTGATCTTAGTGTTTTTATCTCTGATGTGGTTGCTGCACATGATCTTGTCTTGCTCTCTTCATTTAGTTCATCTATCATTAGTTGGGGATCGTGTAGGTTCTCAGCAAAAAGGGCAATGTCGTCTGCAAATCTGAGGTTTCTTAGATACTTGCCGTTCATTCTGAATCCTGTACTCAGCCAGCCTAATTATCTAAAGATAATCAGGAGGCAGGCTGTGAAAAGTTTGGATGAGCTGGTATCACCTCGTCTTACCCTTTTCTGGAACTCAAAGGGCTCCGAGTCTTTATGTAGCCAAATAAAGGAGCAGCAGTGATAGTATATATGTTTCAGCACTTCAACATATACTGGATTTACACCTTGAAGAGTGATGACCTCCATGACCTTAGGATTTCCACTGAGTCGAAGGCCTTTTTGAAGTCGATAAATGCTACGGCAAGTGGTAGTTTATATTCTGCTGTTTCTTATTTCTGCTGATTTATCGAATGTAGGTGGTCCATGGTCGAGCAGCCTGTCCTCGAGGTTGGCATTCATCAAGAGTTTTTGTGATTTGGTTGATGATGATTTTTGTGAAAAGTTTGTATACACAGTTGAGTAGGCTTATATGCCTATAGTTGTTGAGGTCTTTCGGATTTCCTTTTTTATATATAAACATTATGATAGTTGTGTTCCAATCATCTCGGACTTTACAGTCTTTTAGACACAAGTTGAAAAGGACAGCCAGTTTCCTAGTGATCATTTTACCTGCTTTTCGGAGTAGGTCGATGTTGTCTGGTCCAGGGACTGTTCCTTTCTTCGTCTGTTTAATTGCTTGTTTCACCTCTGACGGGGTTACTTCTGGGAAGTCTTCGAGTTGATTTGTTCATGTTTTGCGTATCCTTTTAATTGTTTTGTAGACCTTGTTTGGACGAATAAAGTTTTTGGCACGTTCGACAATCCTGTCTCTGTGTGTAGTAGGTTTCCATTTTCTTCGAGTATGCTGGTAATTTGCTCTGAGTTGAGGCCTTTGTTTATAGCTTTGAAGCCCCAACCTCTTTCAAGAGTTAATTCAATGTCTTCCGTCGTTTATCTTCTTCTGCGTTCCCTTCGTTTTTTCTTGATTAATTTATTTAGTTCGGTCCTTTCAATTTTCCCTCTTGTTGTTGTTGGTAGCTTGAGGTTTCTGCGTTTTTCCATAGAATTTCTGGTTTTGTCTGAGATTTTACTAATGGGCTGTGTGGTGACTTCTATCATAGAAGCTGTCATTTTGTTGTCCAATTCGTTGATGTTGGTTTCGTCTTGTTCAGTAAGAATTTTAAATCTGTTTTTCAGTTTGAGCTTGAAAGATCGAGCGTGCTCTTTTGGTATGTTTAGAGGTTGCGGTTTTGAGTGGAACATTTTCCTGCGTTCATTGTTGGTGTTTACTTGCATTTTACATCGCACCATTCTGTGGTCACTGCCTACATTGACTTGATTCAGGACTTGGATGTCCTTGACGATATTGCTTTTGTCCGTTAGGATGAACTATATTTTGTTCTTTTTTTCGTGATTGGGGCTCTTCCACGTCCATTTCCGTTTGAGTCCCTTCTTGAAGAAGGTGTTCATGATTTTTAACCGTTTGCCGTTGTTAAGTTTACAAGATGTTCTCTCTTGTTCCGTACTTTGTATCCGAATTAGCCGACGCAATCTTCATTTCCTTGTCCTACCTGTGCTTTGAAGTCTCCCATGATGATATTGAAGTGTTTGCCAAATATTTCTCTCAAGACTTAGAATTGTGCTTCGGGTAATTAATTTGATGATAAGTCAAAAAACACTTTATCCGCATCTGGTGATACTTGTTTTTGTACATCATCATCACCTCCACAATCATCACCACCGCCACCATTATTTTTCATCATCATCCTTCGAGCATCCGTCGTTGGACAGATCACTCCCAAGATTCGCTAGACCTTTTGATCATAGTTGTTGCGAATATCCTCAACACCTTTTGAAGAAGCCTTGGGTCATAACGTTACTTGAATCATGCTTCATAGATGGGATAACATACTATGAATAAAAATGCTTTCATTTTCTTCTCCTCACCTACTGCCTTTGATTACTTCCAAACAGTTCGTATTCGGACTTTTTTTATTCACTGGTGAATGGCCCACTTCCCATATTTTCTGGCAAACTGAAGCCGTTTATCTGTTTTTATATCTTAGGAATCCATACATTATGAGTATCTCAAACACAGTCTTCCTGAAAATGTTAATGGTCTAGTGACTTCGAGATCACTCCTTCTGCCAAGTCACAAACACTCTTCTCACCAAACATGTTGACTCAGCACATGAAGTTATCTTTTATCTGATTGACTTAGTTTTGTGAGTTGTTAAGTTCTAGTTCTATTTCAGAGTTTAGAGCTGTCAACAGAAACTTTCTCTGAAATTGTCACAATCTTTATCAAACTATTTCATTTCTCTTAAGCATTTTACTCGTTCCTAATGCTAATTCTTATATATTCACCCCTTCCCTCTATTAGATATATGCAAAAAAGGTTTTGTGCAGAACTTGAAATTAAAAGATTCAATATTTTCGATATTTTGGAGTTTTTATCATAGGAATCGTTCGACTGTGTAATCAGCTTTATTTTTTAATTTTTTTTATTCAAGACATACTTTTTGTGAATAAAGTTTTGGAAGTATATATTATGCCCAATGACATGTAAGTAGGATTACAGCTACTGTCTTTTAACTTGGAAGTACGTGGAGGTTAATAAAAACAACTGGAATTTTCAAAATATGCTTTACTATATGGAGAAACAATTGTGGGCCATTTTGAATGTGTTACAATACAGACAGGATGGATGGCACATGGCTACCGGGGATTGGGTCCTCCATTAACATTTACGTTGGCATGGATACGCATGTATCTGGGAAGAATTGTATTTGTGTCTATGTCTCAGTTTGTGTGTAACTGTATGCCTGCTATCCTATTCTACTGATTACTCTTGACTTATTGTCTACGACATGACCAAGATATTAACTACAACCCTGAAAATATCTATATAAGATATCTTAATTAGTAAAGACTTGGTCAGGACACTTTGTGTGTTGATTGCATGTACACACGGCCATATTATATTTGTGTACGTGTACATGTGTGTTCTGATGTTGTAGTCAATACGCCCACCATGTTCTGTGTTGATATATGTGTGCACCTGTCTATACGTCTATGTATTAAGCTGATAGGGGAACGACATTATTAAAAAAAATAGTCTAATCAGCAAATTGTAAAGCGCTGTCTTGTCTTCTAGATTACTACACGTGGCTTTTCATACGCAAAATTAATTGAGATACCCAAGAAAATTCAATAAAAGAAGAAAATTGAAACGTGAACTTTTTATGTATAAAACTGATTAAAAAAACACTTAAAAAATAAGTATGCTTGAAAAATTGACTCAAAAAGCAATATAATCAAAGAGAGATCAAATTAGCCGAATACAAAATTTATTTTTCGACAATTGCACGTGGCTTTTTTGTTATGCCCAAATCACCAATCAAAATAGCTTGAGTTGGGTTGAGTCTTAAAACAATAGATTTAAGATACTTGAATTATTTAGAAATACCTAATATAATAGCTTTAAGCACCTTAGTGCTAATCCATAAATCAATGACCTCAGCATTTTGACGGGTATATACCAGTATATAAAACAATAATTTCAATTATATAATAGGTATTGATATTCTTTAGGGATGTGCATGGAAATAGGCTTCAAGTTGAAGGACCGTTAGATATATAAAACTTATAGCAGACATAATGTAAAGTTGTATAGCACTAGGTGATTTGATGCTGAGAAGGTTTAGTGCTTGATCATCATCATCATCTTCCTTATAGCGTCCGTTGGCGAACATACACCTTTCCCAAGATTTGCCAATGCTCTCTATCATATTTATTGCAGAGCCAGTACTTTCTGAATTTATCTAGCTCGTAACGCCATTTTACTCCCTGTCGGTCACAACTTCGCATATGATCTCTGGGGATCCACGTTGTGAGTCGTGATGTCCAATACTTATCTGCCATTCTTGGAACAGGTCACGCTCATTGCTTTCAGTTTGCTGTTTCCATGATATCTCAGACTCCTGTCTTTTCTCTAATATACTGAGCTGTCTTATGATCTCTCTTAGTGATGTTGAGCCTGATGCTCTCAGGTACATGTTGTATGGTTCTCAGAATCAATCTATTGTTTATTATTTATGTCTCAGCTCCATAGGAATCTATCGGTAGGATAAATTAGTTGTATACCCTCCCTACTTTTTAGGACGAGTGAAATTAAGAGTCGAGATTTCCATTTTCAAATGCAACGGAAAAGTTTATTTGGATGCCCATATCTACTCTCTTTGATTCAAACAAGCAGAAAATATTTATTCTCGATAATATCAATTTGGAAAACTACTTCCCAAACATTTACAGACGAACGCAATGGAATTAATTACAATGAATAAACATATGGATAACAACAACAAAAAATCAAACCCAGGCTCGTTCGGAAAATAAAAAAAAAACCCAAAACAAAAGAAAACGAAACAAAATATTTTCATAAAAGAAAATTATTCTGACAGTATGATAGCGATCTGTAATATTATCGACTATGCATAGGCTGGTGAACACACACACACACACACACACACACACACACACAGAGGCACACACACACATACTCACACACAAGCACACACACACACACACACACACACACACATATATATATATATATATATATATATATATATATATATATATATATATATATATATATATATATATATATATAAAGAAAAGACTCCCTGCCAAAATACAGTAGAATCTAAAATGTGATACCAATAAACGAAAAGAGACTTTAATGTTTGATAAGTTTTTCGTTAATTAAATATTAGGAGAAAGGCCTATCAAATGCCAAGTCATTCTTTAAAAATTCAAACAAACAAAAAAGTGTTCGATGTTGATTAAAATTGTTTTTACGTCCTCCACAATTTGAGGGAACAAGTGCTCTTAGGGCATGCGACTTTGCTTGACTGAACAGCACCCAATACCCAACTTGTAGCATTGCGATTTGTATGTGTGCATGCGATCCTCAAATGAAAAGCCCGTCGTGTTTCAAACGAAGTGGCTCAGAGCGGAATGACGGTTCAGAAGGGGACAGTTCAGACAGTTCGCAGCTGAAATACAGATTGGTTCCATTCTGCACACTAACAAACGAGGGGCGAAATCAGATAGTAGTAAACCTCTAAATGCTCGAGTCGAGATGCGCCCCTGTCAACCCCATGGACTAACTAATCCCTAATCATTCCATTAATATTTATTTAACGGCGCTTGATATACCGGTACATACATAGGTTCACACATATATCAACACAGTTATATATTGGGCAGATTGACTATAACATCGGAACGCATACATGCACGTACACACGTATAATTTGGCCATGTGCACACGTACGTACTAACATGCCATCCACACACAAAGTGGCTTGAAAAGCTTAACGTCTTTACTAATTGGGATCCCTCATTCAGATATTTATGGCTCGTAGATAATCCTTTAAATGGCTACGTCACAGACAATGTCTTGAGTAAGAGGCTTTTATCTCTCAATTTTCTGTCTTCCCACACACATGCGTATGCATATCAACTACGTTCACAGAGGACTCAATCTCCGGTGGTCATGTGCCATCCATCCAGCCTATATTCTTGAAAACTCCAATTGTTTTTAACACATCCTTGAATCCAAGTTATGTGACAGTAGCCTTAATCTTTCCTACATATGGCTGGACATATTGTATTCTTTTAAGTCTATATTCATAAAAAGTGATTTACTATATGAATCCATGACTTAAGTAAAAAATCTGATTACACGCTCGAGCAATTCTCAAGATAAAAATTCCAAAATTTCGAGAATATTGAATCTTTTAATTTCAAGTTCTGCACAAAGCCTTTCAGGCATATATATAAATATATATATATATATATATATATATATATATATATATATATATATATATATATATATATATATATATATATATAATACAGGGAAGAGTTGGAGGCAAGGGGATTAGCGTGTCTGTCTGGTTGAAAAAAAAACAGAAGCTAGTTAAATGCCGAATAAGAAAGATTCTAAGTACATAATAGATTCAAGATAAATGGGCAGCTAGAAGCTTGTAATTATCTGTTTGAATAACAGTTGCAAACATAAATTGTTTATTAACAACATATTTAGAATAGGTTGATGACGAAGGCTCAACCAACTTGTTGAATGTTGAAGATAGAACGTATCTTGAATTAGAAAACAAAAAAACTATTTGGTAATTCTTTATTATTAGAGTGAAATAACAATTCAGAAGACTTCATTGTATACAAATGTTGCCTACTTCATTTGGCCAAAGTGGGTTGACAAGCGGATTCGAATATGAAAGGTTGCAATTTTATTTTCTGTCAGTGTTTAACCGACAATTATTAGCATCTCCATTAATTTTTTCTGATGTAACCTGCATGAACCGGCGAAACATCAACATAAGCCAAGAAATCTGATTTATACACAAGAGGGTCATCTGAATCCTCATCTCACTCAAAAAAAAATATATATATACGAATGAATATATATATGTAAGTAAAATGATGATATCAAAAATCTGGTTGTATAAACGATTTTCTTATATTTTTTTCCAATGTTTCGCCTAAATAGGCAGTTTCAAGAAATACGGAGAATATACAAGAGTGTGGTGTATTTATGGGTAATCTGTAATTTGTTGACACATATCTCTGCCCAGCAATCCACTTAATTAATCACCATTACCAACAAACCACAGACAGTCAATACTCTTGAATATCCCCCACATTTACTGAAAACATCAAAATAAACTGTAAGAAATCGTTTAGACAGCTGAAATCTGACATTTCAGTCTCATATGGTTGGATTGATCATAATATATATATATATATATATATATATATATATATATATATATATATATATATATATATATATATATATATATATATATATATATATATATATATATATATATATATATATATATATATATATATACACACACACACACACATAAATAAACAAATATGTAATTAAAAAATGATGTCATCCACAGACAGCTGTATCGTTGTATCACAACTCTTCAGTGTGGCGATAGACTATCCATTATCCCATTCAGTACTAAGAGGTAGGATCGAAACTTTCGCTCCAGACCTAGAGGCTGGCATCTTACCCTTGCCTTACACAGAACTGCACGGTCAGTAAGGTTATATTCACGCCATATATTTACACATGCATAATTCTCCATCCACCAGAGTGCTTTATTCCTCTATCTATCTATCTATCTATCTATCTATCTATCTCTCTCTCTCTATATATATATACATTGTAAACTTTGCAAAAATTCCAGCGCATTTAGCTTGCATAAGTAGGAATAGATCATGCAAACACATATGCGGATGTAATTAAACTGTTACCATCCGACTTTATGGTTTTTATAGCAATTACGGTCACATCAGAAGAAGAAAATAAATATGCAGATGCATATCCCTTTTAGACTTTGGGTTTGTGAAAAAATTTGATTGAATTTTCTTTCAAAAAGAATATTGTATATATTTCTTTTTTTAATGAAGGAATGTAGCCTAACGCTGCACATTCGCACATCGAACAAAAATGGTGCTTAGTTTTAACGGGGATTGGTCATGGGATCGGCTGGCCAATCACAGTCTCCCTCACGAAGCGTTTTAAGTCACCTAGCCAATAAGCGTAATGTAACTCTCATATCATTGGTTGGCCAAGGCGCTTACGCAACAGCCAGAGCAGTAGAATATTGAAATCGTGAGGCTGTCAAATCTCCCCCGAGCTTCCTACCTGGTCTTTGAGTTGGAGGGATTTGAAGAGATGAACTAAATAAAGAGAGCAGGGGAGTCGGCCTACACAAGAACTTCAGCAAGACGAAGATCATGTGCAGCAACCACATCAGAGATAAAAAAAAACTAAGATCACAATGGAGGATACAGAACTGGAGTAAGTAGATCACTATATCTACCTAAGACAACGAATCTCCATCAAACCCTCAAAAGAAGAAGAAATCAAGCGAAGAATTAAACTAGGATGGCAGGCTTTTTGCAGAACAAGCTCAACCTTCAAAAACACGAAGATCCCATTAATCCTAAAAGGAACAGTGTATAACCAATGCATTTTCCCAACAGTCACTTATGGAGCTGAAACATGGAACCCAACCAAAAGGCAGATCTGCAAATTGAGAACCACACAACGCTAACATGAAAGAAATGTGCTCAACTTCACATGGAGAGACCACAAGACAGCACAGTACATCCTGGAAAAGACAAAAGTCAGGTGACACCAGAGAATCCATTAAAAATCTCAAACGGCAGTGAGCCGGCCATGTTGCAAGAATGGTGGACAACCGATGGACATAGCGACCCACAACATGGACCCCCGGAGATCACATGTACAACTGAGGCCGGCTAATTATAAGATGGTGAGATAAGCAAGACAAATTTAGAAAGTACTGGCTCTGCAGCGCCTATGATAGAAAAGTGTGGCGAATTCTGTGGAAGGTCTGGGTCCAACGACGGACGTTGAAAGACTGATGATGATGATGATGATGATGATACATCAATTCAGCTGACGAAGCAGTGTGAATGCTTGCCTTACGTATACGTAGGAATTTCGTTTCAACGTCCCTTCTCTTTTCTAATTTGAACCTTTCACCCCAAATAATTATCTGGCCTTTGTTCTCGCATGTTTTTATCATTTTTTTTCGGAGAATGTTCTTGTGACTTCAACGAACTGTTTATTTGACAACCGAAATCTATTTGGGCCTCCACATGTGCCACAATGGAAACACTGAGTATACAAAAATATCTGTCCCCAACTTTCCTTGATTTGATCAATCAATAAAGGACAAAAAAGGAGGTGAAGAAAGAACAGGTCTGATTGGTCACTCAATAGAAACCGTCACATCATCATCGTCTTTTTGATCACCTCAACATCGCATGTCATGTTGGGCCGATCAATTAAAAAAAAGAAAATGTTTTTGGATAGTTTACTGCTCTTGACTTTTTTCAGATCACTAAAAAAATCGATCTGCGAAGCGGGCACAAAGTTGTGACCAATTTAGCATAACCGTACATCGTGAATTTTAACCCCCACTAAAAACCCATACCGAGGAAGACTCAACAAATACCCCCAAATTTCTTTGTTGATGTAATAAGGAGTAAGTTCTGAAATATCCAGTCTATTAACCCCAGCACGCGTGATATATATCTAGACAGCCAGCCAGCCAGCCAGCCAGCCAGACTGACTTGAAAATTGAAGAAATCTATGTTGACAGTTTTGGTAGACTAAGACTTTTTAACACACGTGTATATTCAGCTCTTCCAACGGAGAATATGAATTCACTCATCCCTGTCCTTCCGTCTGTTTGACTACACAATATCTCTTAGATTCCTCCATGAATCTCAGTGACATTTTGTTGAAAGGTGAGAATGGTGTACAGACATTGTAATTAATGATACCATTTGTAGTTGAGTAATAATAGGTATATATAGAGCCAGCGTAGCCATCAAAGATGGCGAAGAGTTCTATCCTGTTTTCATATGTACGTGTGATTGTGTGTTCTAGCGCCTCTGGTCATACTGTTTTGTCTACAGACTTGGAAATAGTATCTAATCGGCTCTTTCTAAAAATTGTTTTTGATTTTTGGAAAAAGAAGCATTTTTGACCTTTTGGGGCCTTATTTTTATGGGTTTATCAGTAATATCCAGATCTTCCAGAATGTAAATATTTCTAATTTTTTAAACTCTATTTTAAATGCTTTCTAGTTCAAAATGTCAGTGATGTGATAAATAGAATTTATTCTAATCATATTCATTTTTCGACGAAATTCTTCACGTGCCTTCAAATTTTGACGCTATGGTGTTCAATTTAAAAAAAATCTTTATCCATTCAATATCCCCAAAAGCTCTTGATGAATACCACATGTCTAAAGATAGACCCAGCAGTTATCACCTCTGCATCGTTACTATTTGTGAACTGACTTTCAATCAGCTTTTAGCAACAAAGGAGGTGGCAGATGTTTGCGCTCTCTGAGTGCTTCTCAGCTTCCCCCATTTTCGTCAAACGAAACTCATTCTTAAGAGTTTTCAGAGAAAAAAGTTTTGTCTATCTTTTCAGTGTTGATATAATCAGCTTCCAAAATATGAAAGAAGATGACTTATCGTTGAAAAAAAATCAATGAACAGGTCTGGCTAATCACTCAATAGAAACCATCACGTGACCAATGTCTTTTGGCAGCATGCCGATTTGGGGTGATGAATTTGAAAAGGGTATGATCATGAATAAGATACCTCTATCTCATTCTGTTGGAAAACTAAAAGTTTAAATTAAAAATAAAAAAAGTAAAAAATGGAATGGACTGATGTAGCATAAAATTACATCGTGAAATGATTCCCCACTAAAAAACTCGGGGGCTGATTTCAGAGAAAAACAAAAGAAAACAGTTTATCCTAGACCTAATGAGGAGTAAATTTGAAGTTTCAGTCCTCTAGCTCCATTGGGAGTAACCTCTACGCGTGATATATACATATATACATGCAATGTCAGCCAGTCAGGCAGACCAGCTTAAAAACTGAAAAAAACCTATTTTGACAGTATTGGTTGACAGTTTTTAATATATTGCAATATATCTTCCTGCCAATTCGATTTTCCTATCCTGTTCTTACACAATGACTCAGCCCCAGAGGCACTGAATAATGAAGTTTTTAGAAAGACTTTCTTTATTCTCTAGTCAATGACAAACGCTTCTTTGCTTTGAGTTCGATCATTGAATCATATATTATTCTTTTCATCTAATTTTATCGGAAACCCTATTAAATGTAAAATCGAAGTGTCCTCACCAAACCGGAAACAAAACCACATGGAAATTAAATCTCGAAAGCGATTGCCTTTTTTTTAGATTCTTTCGTTGGAGACACGACTCTGTGGCGTCAAATGAAAAGGTTTTCCTCAAGATTTATCATATTAACAAGCCTGAAACTCAGACCATAGATGCTCGAGTTTGGTCTCGTGGACTGCTTTCCTGGAAGGCAGTCAAACGAGACCAATCAGTTGATACAAGCAGTAACAAAAATGAAAATCTAGACATAAAGAGAGAAAAGATACAGGTGTGGTTAGTCACTCAATAGAAACTGTCAGGTGGCCAAAGTCTTTTGCAGTATCCCATGTTGGGAGAGATCATTTAGAAAAATGGAAAAAGGGGTTATTGATGAATAAGTCTCTTGCCTCCCGAATCTTCGAAAAACAAGCATGAACACAGCTGGGCAAAAAAAAATGGGATCAATTTAGCATAAACTTGCATTGCAAATTGACTCTCCCATTTTTCTGAACACGATGAGAAAAGTTGGAATTTTTTGCCTTTAGCATCATATGTGCAGCCCGTACACATGATACATTCATACATATGCAGCCATCCAGCCTGACCAATTTCAAAACTGAAGAAACCTATGCTAACAGTTTTGGCAACAGTTTTAGTCTGATATAAAGTGTTTTAATGTTGACATACACACGCGCACAAACACACACACTTACACAAACACGCACACATACACACTCAGAACAGCGCCTTTAAACATCACACAAACTGAAATTATAGTAAACATTATTTATATACCAATACGTATATATGTATGTCCGTATGTATGACAACTTTTTATTTAGCTGTTTTGGTCTGCAGAGAAATAGTTTAGCTTTTGGTCACAGGAATGTCGAAACTTCCCCAAAACATTTGTGTTCCTCCTTTCAACACACACACACACACACACACACACACACACACACATATATATATATATATATATATATATATAGAGAGAGAGAGAGAGACAGAGACAGAGACAGAGAAGGCTTGGTCAGAATTAAGTCCCCATTAGAATTATTTGTAACTTTTGGATAACCATAAATATTATCACTGGAATAAAGTAGGGGATGAATAGTTTTCCAATGGGGAGTTTCTTTCACTCAGAATATATATATACATACATATATATATATATATATATATATATATATATATATATATATATATATATATATATATATATATATATATATATATGCGTGTGTGTGTGTGTGTGTGTGTGTGTGTGTGTGAAATGCTCTTCCAACTTAGGAATAAAGCACTCTCGTGGATGGAGAATTGTGCATGAGTAAATATATCGCTTAAATTCAACCTTACTCACTGTTCAGTTCTGCGTAGGGCAGAGAAGGATGACAGCAACTGGGTCTGAAGCGAAGGTTTCGATCCTACCTCGAGCTCCTGGATGGGGTATTTATTCACTGTCCCACCACTGCAAAATGTGACACAAGGTCGAGCTTAACGTGGGGAAAATAGGAGACACCCTTCAAAAAATGACTCTAGCCGACGCGGCTTTGGTTTTGCAAGCAGACGAAAGCAACCTACGCCACGAAGACGTCCACCAGGGGACCTTCTCCGTTAAGTGCAATGGAGCAATGCTGCTCCAGGGAATCTATTTATCTAGTGTCTCACCATAGCGGAATTAGATAAAAGGTCGGGCTTAAAGTGGGAAGAATGGGTAATCCCTTTCAAAAATGGCTCTATCCGACGCGACTTCGATTGCCAAGCGACTGTAGAAGCTAAAGCAACCACCGTCACGAAAGCGTCCACCAGGGGACCTACTCCTTTACGTGCAATGGAGCAGTGCTGCTCTGGGGAAACTGACCCCGCAGCTGGGCCGAGTGATAATAGGAGAGCCAAAGGACGAGTTCAAGGGCTCCCTGATGCGCGTAGCAAAGTGCAGCCTCAGTAAAACCTCATTGGCTGATGCACCTGCGCAATCAGTCTTTGACACACACTCCCACCAGCCCACTGTAGGCACGTGTCATTACCAACTCCTCGGTCTCTACCGGGGAACAGATACTACACTTTCATCCCGGAGAAAAAACTAGAAAAGGGGTGTGGGATGTTCTCTTTATTTACTGTCCCACTACAGCAAAACGTGACACAAGGTCGTGGCTTAACGCAAGGAAAAAACGAGTCGCCCTGGAAAAATGGCTCCAGCTGACGCGACTTTGGCTGCCAAGCTACCGTAGAAGCTAAAACAATCTACGCCGCAAAAGCGTCAGGACAATCCTCTCCAGCTTCTTAAGTGAAATGGAGCAGTGCTGACCTAGGGCGCTATTTATTTATTGTCCCACCACAGCAAAATGTGACACAAGGTCGAGCTGAACGTGGGGTAAATAGGAGCCCTCCATCCAAAAAAAGGCTCAATCCAACGCGACTTTGGTTGCCAAGCGATCGTAGAAACTAAAACAATCCCCACCACGAAAGTGTCGGGACAATCTCGACCTGCTCCTTCAGGTGCAATGGAGCAGTGCTGCCCCAGAGCAACAGATCCCTTGCAGCTGAGCCGAGTGATGATGGGAGAGCCCAAAAAGGAGTTCAAAGGCCTCCAATGCGCGCAGCAGTGGGTAGCCTCAGAAAAAACCTAATTGGCTGACGCACTGCACCGGCACACTCGGTCTTAATACCACCCAAAACCTAATCTCCGGCCCATTCGACAGGCATGTGTCAGCACCTGCAACCCCCACTCCGCTGCAGAACAGATACCATACTTCGATCCCGGAGAAAAGGCCTGAAAAAGGGGGAAGGATAGGATAATGGATTGTCTATAGTCACACTGAAGAGTTTTAATACAACGAAACAGATGTTTGTGGATGACACAATTTTTGAATTAAATATGTATACATATATTGAAAGAGAGAGAGAGAGAGAGAGAGAGAGAGAAGAGAGAGAGAGAGAAAAGAGAGAGAGAGAGAGAAAGAAGAGAGACAGAGAGAAAGCTTGCATCATTTTTTATGATTTTAAAGGTTGCTTTATCTATGATGATAATGCTCAATATTTTTAAAAAAACACAAATAGACGTTTGTCTGTCATTGCTGCTAATCAATTTCACGCAGCCACTGCGATCGATGGACCATCATTTTGTTCTTTTCACTAACTAAAGTATAGTTTTTATTGGGTATTTTTTCTTTATTGTTTCAGGACAACAGTTCTCTTTTTGTTAATCATTCTCTGTCCGTGTGTATGGGGATTAGTGATGTTGGAAGGTGTACAGTCTTTGGGGAGCATATATTCCCGAAGTCTATGCCACCACAAGGAGTACTACTCTTCATACTGTAACAAAAACTCTGAAGGATTCATCTCACGTTTCTCGAAGCTAAACTTATGAAAATTGACATACGCTCTACAATGTTTGAATGTTTGTTCTGTAAATATATCAATTGAACATACCCAGGCATTGGCACTTGATCTGGTAGAATTGCTCACAAAACCTTCAAAGGAAAAGGCGAAGTGAGATTTTTATTTTCCTGAATCTGAAACTTATATGCAACGTTTTGAACTTTTTTCTCTCTCCTTCAGACTGAAAGTAAAATAATGCGTTAATGCAATGTAGCAATTTCAAGTTTTCTATTGATCATCGAATCGGCGCTAATACATTACAATCCAAACAACGTCCTGGTAGAGTTAGCTTCAATATAAGCGAAATTAATATTAGAAAAAAATTAAACACCACCAAAGACAAACAAAAAAAGGGACGCAAACCCACACTATAAATAGTAGAGGATAAAGAATTTGAAGTCTTCAAGAGAGAACCAAACAACAGCGCTGAAAAGATTACGTCATCCCTATAGCAACGTTTGACTTCATATCTTTTAGAAGATTATTCAAATCCTACCTGATGACGCTACAAACGCGAAATGCGTCATAGGAAATACAAAAAAAGTATTTGAAAAATTTATGATCTGTACGTTTTCTCTAAATTGCAAAATTATTCAATTGCATATCACACACACACACATACACACACACACATATATATATATACATATATATATATATATACATATATATATATATATATATGTATAGATATACACACACATATATATATATATATACACCCACACATATATATATACCTATATATATACACACACACACACACACACACACACACATATATATATATATATATATATATATATATATATATATATATATATATATATATATATATATATATATATATATATATATATATATATATAAAACCGGTGTATCAGCGTGTATTGTGTTTTTTTTCTGGCAGTTTAGGAGTGAAAAGAGAAATATTTGAAATGGTATTTTTACAGAAGAGGATTTTTTTCAAAATTTTCAATCAAATACATTTCTCAGTGTGTCAATAAAGCCAGCTTACACTGGCAAAATGTTGAATTACATTAAAGGGATTCATTTGTAAAAAGATGATTTTCTGATATTGTCATTTCAGTCTCATATATATCTGTGCTTGTGTGTGTACATGTGTGTGTACGTGTGAGTATAGGATGTACACGAACATGCAAAAAATTACAAAACTACAAGACATCAAACTATGAGAAAACCTGCGTCTTAATGCAATTTGACTGAGTTGAAAAACTAATAGGAGGGCATCAGGTCAACAGCTGATAACAACTCAGGATATTTCTCACGGGAACATACACCTCGTAACAGTATTAGCCAGAACCAACCTCTTCAGAAACCATCAATAAACTGTCACCAAAACTGGGAACAGATTTCTCCACTATCCAAGCTGGGTCTAGTTGGATTGCTGATTTGGTATGTATGTATGTATGTATGTATGTATGTATGTATGTATGTATGTATGTATGTATGTATGTATGTATGTATATTAAAGTGGATGATCGTCCATGAATATGCGGTCTTAGCATTTGTTCTATCGCCGATTAAGACAAGCTAAGGCCGAACTATGCCCCCATCCACTTTCTCAAGCAGCATGTGGGACACATAGTATTATGCTCTCCTAGGGGTCGTTTTACTCGTGTTTGAGTGGCAGTGATCATGTATCACGTGTACAGGCTGCAGCAATTGAGCCAAAGGGCTGAAAAGTGTTTTTCCCACACTGGAATTCTTTTTTTTTGTGAAACGGAGGGGGTAATTTTCAATCTAGGTTTATGTTAAATTGATTTCTATTTTGTATCCAGCAGTTTTAACACTTATTTTTTTTTAGAATTTAGACCTTCTTTCAGTGATCACTGCCCCACAAAAGCAAGTGAAGTAACTTATTCATTTATCACCATTCTCTTTTTTTTTGATTGATCATTCCCAGCACAGCATTGTATTAAAAGACATTGGTCACGTTATAGTTTCTATTGTGTGACTAACCAGACCCTTCTTTCCTTGAAAAAAATCATTTTCATTACGCTTCTTTTTCGGAAAACGTAGAGTCTTCATCGTAAAAATTGTCCAATTTTTTGATTCCGTTCGATGCACCAAAATATTTTGTAACAAACTGAATTTCTTTTCCTGAAAAAATTTGTGTGAATGGACATAACTAGAGTATTCGCCGAAATTTTTTCAATAGTCGTTCAACCATTTTTTGGTCATTTTTGAGAGTTTTTGGACGGAAATGTCTCAAACTATGAAGCAAATCTCACCCATCTTCCTCGTTGTCGGTGATATGATCAGAAAATTGGCTACTCCTAGAAAAAGACAGAAGAATAACAAAGGATAAAAAAAAAAAAAACTCAAAACGATGAATCACTTTCTTCTTTCTTTGGACCAATATTTTTGTGGTATAATCTGTTGCCATAACAATAGACTATCATATTTTACAACAATTCAGTATTTTTTAGCTTTATTATTTCACAAAGCCCAATCCATTATAACTTTTAAATGGTAACAGAATGCTGACTAGACAGACAGTGATACATCCAACCAAACATACTTTGCATTTATGTCTTTTACGTAGATAGATTCTGCATTGGAATAAACATTCTTTTTTGGGTTTGTAATTATTAAGCGAACCTTTTTTTTCAAGAACTGTTGATCAAACAAACGCTTGTACTCTATTTATACACATTTCTATAACAACCGCATATATGTATACAGGAAGGATGAGATGCTTCTTTCCTCAATGGAAAATCTAATAGTTTTAAGTTAGGTTCCTCACGATAGAGAAATGAAGCTGTTTAAATCTAAGGGAGGGGTGATTGATGTTCTCATACAAACTTGATATCGGAGTGATATTTATCGTTAAAGACGGACACAAGTTGATCTTAGCACGGGAGAATTTTGATAATGTCCATAACCTTTCGGCACTGCAGAAGTTACAAATACATGAATGAATGCAAAAATAGTACGGTATATCAACTCTCTCTCTCGCACACACGCCATATATATATATATATATATATATATATATATATATATATATATATATATATATATATATATATATATATATATATATATATAAACAATTATCTTCAAGTATTTTATTTCCAATAACACATTTCATTAACAATGTAGCAGTGTAATCAGATTGGTATTA
>OY735221.1:48647622-48652622 GCA_963457665.1 Thysanoteuthis rhombus
TGAGTTTCATATGATTTGAACGCTTGGCTTCTCTTATTCAAATCTTGTTTTTCGTAGCCATGCCAGTCAGAGGGTTAATGGGTGGGGGGGAACTGGCCTGTCTTATTGTGTGTGGTGTTGAGATCGATCATCTCTTTGGGAGGACTGACATGACCCCTCGACACTTACAGCTCATTATCTTTCCAGAAGGTATTCCCATCTAGATAATGACCAGGCTCAACGTTGTTCAACTTCGATGATTGTACCAGAAAAAACGCAATTTGGCCGCTACAAACAGTAACTTTAAATCCTGAACAACTTTTTTTACTGATATAACTCTTGAGTTACTTTTATTGCATTCTTGAAATAAAACCTTCACGGATTATAGACCAAATTAAGATACTTGCTTTTAGCAAGTGACTGAATATTAGGCTGTGTAATAAGCCTAATGTTCGAATATCCGAGGTTTGCTTACAGCTTCATCTTAGCTACAGCTATGATAGGAAGTTTACAGTCAGACCCCTGCCTTTTCACATCAATCAACGAGACGTCGAGTACTCTGCTCCTCATGTTTCGGGCTTTTTTTCGTTTTTACCCTCTTTCTAAACTAACTAAAACACCTTATAAAGATATTCAAAGAAATATCTTATTCTTCAAAATGGTGTTGATGACGGCGTCTCTATTACGAGGCGTTCAAATATGATTCAATATATGATCAGATACAAACATCAACTTGGTTGCACGCATTGAACTGGGTTTTATCGCTATTCGCCATATGACAAATTAAATTTGAACAGAGAGTCACCCTAGTTTGCCCAGCTTTCAGTAGAGCGAGCTCAACCACCATGGACAAAAAATCCTTCAGCTTCGAAGGAAAAGGTACCTGAAACATTGAGCAGAATATTGGATGTGGACTTGAAACTACGCAATGTGCACAAGAGAGGAAAATTCAGTTGGCAATGGGCAGGTCATGTTGCAAGAATATCAGAAAACCACTGCTCATCACGATACACCGTGGATCTCCTGAGATCCCATGCAAAATTGCAGCCAGCAGAAAAAAAGATAGTTTGACGATTCAGACAGGTTTGGAAGATCTTGGTGCCGACACATCTATGAGAGAGAAGTCTGGCAAATTTTTGGGATAGTCCAACGATGGACGTTATAGGGCTGGTGCTGCTGCTGCTGACTATTCTCTAAATGGGTGTTGATATATCGGTTTTGTTGAACCTTCCTCAAAATCAAAAACCTTATATCACCGTCTCCCCCCCTTTTCTCTCTCTCTGTCCGTCTCTTTCTCCCTATTTCTCTTGCTGTCTCTATATGCATAGAATTTATTTCTCGTTGTTGATGCATTTATTTCTATTGTGAATGTTATTAATTTCAAACAATTATACTTGAAAACCACTCACACACACACACGCATATATATATATATATATATATATATATATATATATATATATATATATATATATATATTGAACATATCAAGGTGCTGGAAGATGGAACATATATGCTATAACAAATGTGCAATATTACACTGGGTTCAATACGCTGATATAAAAAGGGCTCAAAATCAACATCTATGTTGTTGGATGAGTTAAGTTGGCTTTTGTCCTCCGAATATTTGTCCACACCATTTGACTCTTGAGCGGACAAATGCAGTATATATGTATATACCTCGGGACCTCACACAGTTTTAATTTACAAAATTTCAAAGACCTCTTTCGGCACTGCCAGCAGCTGCCCCATTGCGTTCTCCTCTTTGGACTTTAAGGTAACTGATAGAATATCACACAACTCAAATTGCAACTGTGAATGCTTCTACACATTATGTAGATCAAACAGTCTAATATTTCTGCCCATTGCCGGTCTTCTTTTGAGAAAAAGTAGAAGTTAATGAATAATAGATGAGTATATCAATTTGCGCAAAAGTACATCAGGGAAAAGACAAGAGTCAGGGACATCGTAGAATCCATTAAAAAGCTCAGACGGCAGTGAGCCAGCCATGTTGCAAGAATGACAGACAAACAATGGACATCGCGACTCACGACATGGATCCCCCAAGATCACATGCAGAACCTAGGCCGGCAGAATATTAGATGGAGAGACAAGCTACACAAATTCAGAAAGTACTGGCTCCGCAACGTCCATGATAGAGAAGTGTAGCGAATTCTGGGGAAGGTTTGGGTCCAACGACGAACATTGAAAGACTGATGATGATGATGATGATGATGATATGAATTTGTAAGTGCCTGCTTTAGACACAGCTGCTATGTGCATTGACAGTCATCTGCACAGAAAATAATTTTGCATAATATTTTAATCTCATGATTTACATATAATAGAATTCTTTTACATGTGTACGGAATGAATATTTAACCTCTTTGATATGAACTGTATGACCGACTCATGGCCACCAGTGTGAACGAGGATCAGCCAGCAGCGAGATATTTTTTGCTTTAGCTTCATCGATTCTAGATTTTGGGGAAGAGCTTCGCCAGAGTATTATACGTATTTTCTGAACGTTTTTGATAACATTTGCCTCAACAGTTTTAAATTTATTAGCAATAGACAGACAGTATTAGATGTGTTACACGTTCATAAAACTTCGTTTGCAAAGTTAGAGCAATCATATATATATATATATATATATATATATATATATATATTTCATTATTATTATTATTATTATCATTGACCGAAAGTCTGTCTATCCATCCGTACTTTCCTACCACAAAACACTACTTAATACAAATCTAAATTCATTCTGTTGGTTCGAATTTGATCCCCGGGTAGTTTTTTTAGCGAATTGGTTTTTGAAAACCACACACGTCTTTAACTTCCCCAAGATTTGCCACACCTCTCTATTATGAGCGTCATGGAGTCAATGCTTCTTGTCTAGTTTGTATCTTGTATTCTACTGGTCTCGGTTACACATATGATCTCAGGGCAATATATTGTGAGTCATGATGTCTATCGGTTATTTGCCCTCCTTTGCGACATGACCAAGGGGTTTGAAATCAAGGGAGGGGTCTATTTATATGATTATTCATCAATGGTGAAAATACTTTTCGATGACGTAATGAAAGAATTTTTTTTTCCAACTCAATCTGCGTATATGAAACCTTGACGTGATAAAATATATTTTATCCTTCTTTCTCAACTCAATCCTCGGAGATAAAAATGCGATAAAAAAGCCGAGCAACCTTTTTCATGTTAGCACCCCAATTCTCCAAAATTAGCCCCTCTTTTTTTAAGTGTAAAAACTGGTATTAAATCAATTTTATAAACAAAGTAAACGCTATCTGATTTCCATGTTTTTATCCTCCTATCCTTTTTTTGGACAGCAATTTACGCTGTCCAATAGGGCAGATGTATAAAAGAACAAAGTTTTTAATCTTATTCAAAACAAATAATTCTTCAGATGAGTTTTGTATTAGTTAGGGCATATCAAAATGCTCATTTTTAGGTTGTTACTTTTCGTTTTTTGGGGGGTTAGGGGTTCTTTACTTCTATCTTGGGGGTTCAGTTCATGTAGGAGTGAGTGTATGTATGTTTTGATTATTCTAACTTATGATGGGCTTTACATGAAAAAGAAATGTGATGTACATGCTAGGGGCAAAACAAATGTCATGTACATGCTAGGGGCAAAACAAATGTCATGTACATGCTAGGGGCAAAACAAAGGTCACGTACATGCTAGGGGCAAAACAAATGTGATGTACATGCTAGGGGCAAAACAAATGTCATATACATGCTAGGGGCAAAACAAATGTGATGTACATGCAAGGGGCAAACAAATGTCTTATACATGCTAGGGGCAAAACAAATGTCATATACATGCTAGGGGCAAAACAAATGTCATATACATGCTAGGGGCAAAACAAGTGTCATATACATGCTAGGGGTAAGGACACAACGATCAGAATCGATAACGCTGAGCTGGAGAGAGTAGACAACTACACCAACCTAGGACAACGAATCTCCATGAAATCCCCAAAAGAAAAAAGAAACGGAAGCGAAAAATATCATCAGGTTTGCAAACCTTCGGTAAAGCAAGCTCATATTTCAAGAACACAAAAATTCCACGTATCCTAAAAAGAAGGACATAGATTAAACGCATTCTCTTGCAGTATGGAGCTGAAACACGAGACATAGTGGAAAGATTGACCCTCAAACTGAGAACCATGTAACAAGCTCATGGCAAGATCATGAGACAACGCAGAAAAACAAAAGAGTCCAAGATATCATAGAAACAATAGGAAAACTCAAATGGCAATGCGCTGGTTATGTTGCAAGAATGTTAGACATCCACTGGACATAACGGCTCACAACGTGGATTTTCAGAGATCTTTCTGTCTAACCGACAGAAAGTAAGATGGCGAGACGAGCAAGATAAATTCGGAAAGTATTGGCTCCTCAATGCCTAAAATAGAGAAGTCTGAAAAATCTTGAGAAAGGTCTGTGTACAACGACGGATACAAAAAAGCTGCTGCTGCTGCTGATGATGATGATGATGTAAGTTTAATCTTTATATCGTGGCTTTTATTTATTGTTGATGTTTCGTTGTTTGGTCTACATTGTTTTTAAGTTTGTGTGGGACTGTTCGTATTTTTGAGTCATATTTTGCTTAGTACACACACACACACACACACACACACACACACACACACATATATATATTTATATATTATTCATCTATACTCATGTATACACACACACATATATACACACATTTACACTCAGGCATATATATATATATATGTATGTATGTATGTATGTATTGTTTCTATACATTGTAAGACTGTGTTTTATCTTTGTGTGTTGCTGTTATGCATCTATTTATTGATTTTTTGCATGTACTTGTTTTGATATCCGAAATTTGATAATAGCTCATTTCTTCTGTTCACCTGTGGGTCATGTTTTCGGTAGAACCTACATTTTTTGTAACGTTGTAATATGGTGCGACCTGATTTACTATTTTCCATGTTTTTTGTGGTTGTTTGTGCCTGCTCTCT